>JAVQKC010011811.1:0-37455 GCA_036025475.1 Philypnodon macrostomus
TAATTGGGGGGGCCGCCGCAAAACTCTTGCACGTTGTTTTTTTTTGGTCCTCACTGTGCCCCGTTGGCCCCCCCCCCCCCCCCCCCCCCGACCCTTAATTCTGAGTCTGGGATGGGGACAGGGCCCCATTGTCTTGCAGATTAACTCTCTCTCAAATGCGCACGTGTCCCCTGGACCCCATGGGGCCCCTTAAGTGTGGATGTGCCCCGAGGCGGAAAATCAAGGGGCAATTTACGAGCGGGGTCCTGCAGAGAATATGGGTGAAGAGCCACAGACTTGAACAGCTTCTTGTCAATCAGTATGTTGACTTAACAATAGGAAAATCCTAAAAACCTTTAATATACATGCTCAATTGAAATTACAGTGTGAACAAGAACAGTAATTCTCACTGGTCATTATATTGGGGATGTTTAATGTTTACAGAGAATGGTTTAAGAACAATACAGTCCACACCAGCTGCCACTATATAAAGTACAAGATCACCCTAATAAAGTGGCCAGTGTATATGGCACGACCAAGATTGCATATAACATAGTACACTGCTTATTTATCTTCCTGTGATTTATATAATTGCTAGCAGCACACTTCATTTTAGTGATCACTGGGCTGAAGCAAAACCCTCCTCAAACTAAAATCCCATAAAATGAGTCCTCTAATCCGACAGAAGAGAGCGGCAGATTAGTCAGATTGTATTAAATATGCTAATTAATATTGTGTTACATTTTATTATTAGGAGGCAAATAGAAAGTTAAGTTGAAATATGGTCCAAGGTTTGTGTGCCGCTCAGTTCAAAGTTCTTCCTCCTATACCTGGGCATATTATGTTAAACCCACAGTGACTACTTACACTGAAAACCATTGACCTACATCGGGGGCTGTCTAGAGTAACAGGCCTGTCTCATGTGAATGTATGCAGTCAGAGCGTGTGTAGGCCAAAGGTAAAGTCTGCTCCATTCGTCCATGGCGCGTCTATGTTTCCTTTTTCCAAACCCTTGGATTAATGCTGTTGAGTGGTTGGACTTTGGTCTCACATATACTGGATGTTAGTTCCTGTCTGTTTTCTCTTTTTAGTTTCAAAGTCCTTACTTTTTGCACAAGTAAAGTAAGCAGATGTATCCTCTTTCCTGACTGTCTGAAAGCATGGAGGAAACCACTTTTTGTCACATTCTGCTGAACCAGTGGACTGTGTTTACAATGGGTTACTTGTGCAGACATAGAACTGTTTTGGTTTCATGAAGGAATGGTAATGGATCAAGCGTGTTTACATTCCTGTGGGAAAAGTCCCTTATTCTAGCTTTTGACATGTTTAATATACTCCATAATTAATGTATGTTTTAATTGCTTAAAAGAAAAACAACGGCACAAGCAACTCCGATAGTTGCATCTAGACTTCTCCGTAAAAACAACAGCATATTTGAATAATCTGTCTAATCGGTCTAAACAGTTTTGAAATTTACATTTTTAGAGCCGTTGAACTTAAAGCCCATCAATCTATAAAGAGATTGTGTAAAAGTTTGTCTAGTCCCTGGTGGTCACAGCAGGTCTGGGAAAAGTCCCAACAGGAAGTGAACTGGCGGGGTCTTACTTGTAGGGTCTGTCTCCAACACTGTTCAAAGTCTGCATATGGCCAATACACATTGTGTTCTGAAGTGAATACACCATTTGAGTTGGTATAATTGCCTACGCTATGACATTTTGTCATAAAGCAACTCAAAAAGTAAGGGTCAGATTGGCCAAACTAAGATGTATTTTCTGTAGGCCTGAAATCTAAGATATCTGGTTTGAGTCGAGGTCTGGCCACTGTATCGTTACGGTCACAAAATAGGGCCAGTGCCTTAGACAACAAAACTCTGCTCTGTTTTGAAGTTCTTTGCAATTATTTGTGACTTTTTCTCATGAGAATGTTCTAAGGTTTTCTTTATCTATTTACTTCTATAGTCTGAAAGTGTCATAAACCACAATGTACAAAAATACAGTAAATTCAGCTCTCCGTACTGTAGTATCCTTTTCAATCGCTACTTTTTACTGTACATGTGGAATTCTTATCACGTCACAGGTAGTTGCTACCTTGCCACATGTCTTGCCCGTGCGGCGGCTGTGGCACGTGCTTAAGTTTGTGCACGGGGCAGACCAGCAGCAGGGAATGACTTTGGTTGGATTGACTTGTTGTGTGAGTTCTTAGTAAGACGCTGGATAGCATTAGCAGGAGGAGGTAAGTGGGAAGGTGAAGCCACATGCTGCTCTGGTTGCCGCCGGTAACTTGACTTGATGAGATCAGAAGGGATCGCCTTTCAGCTCCTCTGCTTGTTTCTCTGGAAGTGTATGTGAAACTAGAGTGGCAGCCTATACGGACCTAAAAGTCAGTGGAGAGTATTGTGATGACGTCGCTGTGGAAACACACAGTATAGAGTTAGGGCTGACAACTCCATTGGCAACAATGGGACAGTTTTTAAACAGCAATGTATTCTCTCAAATGTTCCAGAAAGTAGCCACTTAAGATAAACATGCCATTCAAATGTATTGAGAATTGTGCTAAGGTGGAACTATTTTGAAGCTCCATTGGCACAGCTCTCTTATCTCTATGGCTCTGGGTGCTATAGCTGCAGGACCCAGATGTAGGGAGGAGAGAGGGGTTAAGTGGGCGGGACAAGGGAGGAACCAGTGCAGCTCTATGAGGAAACTGCCACTTACTCTGTCTGCGACCGGCTTCACATCAAGTTTTTCTAGTCTCAACTTAAACTAGACTGGATCTGTGCTTGGACTACTTTTTGGATATGTACAGTTTGTCAAGTCTTTTTCAAGGATTTGCTAAAGGCAGTTGTTTTGGAAGGAGTGCTGATTGTGTGGGTTCTAAAATGTGTCTTTTTCAGGTGAGTGTTTATATCCAAGTTAAAAAATTATAATTGTACTACTCTATGCTAGTTTGTTTTGAAATAGCCACGGTAATGAAACTGATATCCCATTGTGTTTAAAAAAACTATTTTAAAAGTCATGTATTTTTTCTCTGTACCAGTAGATGGAGTGAAGAGCTACCGTAGTTTTATGTACTTTAAAATATAACCTATTTTGCCAAAACATTTATACACCACTACATAAAAAATCTCTTATGTGTTTAATTTAAATGTTCACAAATGCCGTTTTTTTTGTATAAATGCTTGGTACATTAGCACAACAGATCAATGCTGATGCAGTTCAGCTAATGTTGGTAACCCTTTGACTCTTCTGTGCCCGCCTCACCCCTGCTGCTCATTTGCTCTTGTCTTAAATTCTACTAATGGTCTGAAGCACCAGCTGGCCTGCCGGGACTCCCCTTGTGTGTGTGAGTGAGTGCTTTTGTTTGAGAGCAGTGGGCTGAGCTGCACAAGGATATCCCCCTCACATGCTATAATAGGATGGATCCTGCCATGGTTTATTTTTACTCACATTGTCTTCCCTATATGTTAGCCCTAATCTGACGGTGCTTGGGCACTCACTCACTGCTGTTCACGGAGGATCATCCCGGAGTGGGAGGGGTGTTTGTGTGGTCCATGCTGGGAAAGGGAGATAGCAGCCAGTCATCTTTTCTGACTTTATCCTTTGTTTTGTCAGCTGCTAACCTCTGATTCTCTCCACTCCATCTTCTCCTTTGTTTGTGTTCCCTTTCACTTGCAGTTTATCTGTACAGTCCGGACTCCCTCTAAGTCTTTGTTAGTGGGATCTCCCCTCAGCTTTTGAGGAGTACCTACCTCTTTTGAATCCCCTTTTAAAAGCTTTTTGTCTTTACTGTCTACAAACAGTGTTTTTGGTTTGCTAGATTACAACTGCACCTTGAGTTCATATGTCGAACTGCTGTTAAATATAAATCCTTTTAAGCTTAGAAAACATTTCTTAACTTTCAACGGCAGATGTGAAGTGAATGACTATTGACAAGGCGCTCTGTGACTGGCAATTTACATTGAATGAATTATTTACATTCATTCGCATCATCTCCCTGATAATACAGACAAAGGCAATCCTTAATGGACTCTTTATATTTTTTATAAGGTTTTAAAAAGGAAGAACTCTGATATAGTGACGTCTGATGTCTTCTGTTGCTGGAGTCATCTGTTACAAGGTGTTCCCGTTCTCTGTAAACCCTGGAGAATGTTATGTGTGAAAATCCATGTACATACAACAGTCTCTGAAATACATTGACCAGTCACATTCAAAGTCACTGCTGAGCCTTTGAGCTTTGAGTTGAGCTTTAATGCTTGATTATTTTTTTTTTAATTAAAAAAACTGCTTCCCTGGCCTCATTCTATGACATAAAGTAGGCAACATCAGATCAGACTTCACTTTGACCAATCGTAGTCTCTACAGACTACAGAGAACCTCATCATAGAACAGGGTCAGATGGTCAGTTTTAGGCATTTTATATTTTTTCTATATTTTACTACATATGCATATGGTCCTGTAGGTGTATTTTTTAAATTTATTTTCCCAAACTTTTACTCATTTTTATATTGTAGTAGACTGTTAACGTGATGGTAAAAAGAGATGGGAAAAGATTAAGATAGTATCTTTATTCAAGCTCAGTGCCACCATCTTAATTTGTCAGATTTTTTTTACACCCATGACATAAACTATGAATCAAACATTCCTGTATTGCTACAGTCTAGCTCCTCCTGAGGTCATGTGTGCAGAGTGGGAGTGACCTGTTTCCTCTTGTGCAAGTGCCCAGACATGAGTGAGTGTGCAGCAGTGCGTCATATGGGCCAGAATTTGATTCAGTTTCATTACTGCTGGGGTTGTGAATCTGCCACCTGAATGTGCCGCTGCCCCTGGGAGCTTTATGGATGGCACCGCCAAGGCCTCCTCTTGCACGTATGTGTGTGTATGTGTGTGTGATCATATATATACTTTTGGTAAGGTTAGATGGATGGGTTTTACGAAGGTGTCTATAAAGGAGTGCTCAATCACTGTAGCACTAATGGTCTTCCCTCAGGGCACCCTGGATTGTGTCAGTGGCACCTCCAGAATTTTTCAATGAGGCTGGCCAGCAAGAAATATTGAAAATTGTAGGGTGGTCAACTGGCCATATAGATATTGATCTGTATCTATATTTAGAGCTAGAGGGAGAGCTATAGATATATCTGAAGAGAAGAGACCCCAGATGGGATTCTTGAGGTGCTTTCACTGACACTCGATCATTGCAGACACATTATAGGACATTATTTATGTTTAAACTAATCACTTGGCATCAGTCACTAGTTGCTACTAATTGTGAATAACAAATTAATGTTAATGAATTAACTAATAAAATAAACAACACAGGGTGGTCATTGGGGTGGCCAGTTAAATTCCAGGGCCAGCCAGAGCCGTCAGAGAAATAGTAGCGATTTAGAACCAGCCAGCTTTATTAAATATAGCCTACAGCAATAGATTTTTGGACACTCTTTCTAATTAACTGCATGTTATAATCTCTGCCAGTTACTTTGTACTCCTTGGTTTGGTTGTTGGTTTGAATGTGAACAACAAGACTTAAAAAGTTGGCTTTTGATCCTAAACTTTTAGGGAAGTTTTTGGATTCTTTCCCATTGGGAGATGTAGCCAGTTTGATCTGTACAGCAGATATTACAGGTGGATCTTTAACAAGACTTTCAGGAGAATTCATCAATGTTGAAACATGTTTATTTTGTGTATCTAGATCACTGGCTGAATCTAGTGTGCTGTTGTAATGCTTTAGCGAAAGGTATTTGTGAAACTGCTAATTTTAAGGAAGAGACGGTAAGGGAGGAAATTCTCAGGAAAAGTCTGGGAACATGACTAATCTGGGAGATGGCTGTGGCTGAAGTGAAAGAAAGAGGATGTAGGCTGTGTCTCCAAATGACTTCATAGAGAATGTATTTGGTCTTCTCTAGAAGTGTTGGGGTCTTCCATTTTCAAAACAGCTGCTTTTTCTGATCTCGTATACCATTCCTTCAAGACACGGTAGACCGAAGCTGTATATTTTTAGAAAAACATTTTATCCTATAATTTGTCCTATGAATCTATATTTGTTTGTTACTTTTGCTGTGATACAGAATAGACAGTTACAAAGTGGTGACTTTACTAAGGTCTATATAAAGGTTCATCTCATTTCCATCATCTGAAAAGTTGCTGTTTGGATTCTGTGTTGGGAGCCAGTGCAGTTTATGTCTAAAGGGATATCCCTCAGTAGGAATGAATGTGTGCAATGCAGAAGGGTGGCAGTTTGTTTAATCTCATGGGTATAAACAGAATAGTTATGTGTCTGTATTTATACATCTGTAGTGAAATGTCCACTCAGGAGTGGAAAGTGGAAGATGTGACCAGTAAAGTCACTTTTAGGATGTAATTGAAAATAAGAAAAAGTTTTGTTACATAATGAAGAATCCTCTCTCGAAATGGCAAATCATTCAAGGTTTTTATTGTTGATTTGATGTGGCACTTTTCATTGCCCTTTATTGATCTGTTAAAAGTCACATTACAAATTCTGATTAAACTCATTTTGTGTTTTTCAGCCTTGACCCATCACTTACAAAGGTCATTTCGTATATGCTGCTTAAAGTCTCATTAGTTTTTATTGTGTGTTAATCAAGCAAGCTCTGTAATTTTTCTACTCTAAAATCAGTTAGTGAGAAATTGCTATTCAAATTTCTCACATTAATAAAGTTGTAATTTACACATTTTAAATCATCTTGCTAGTGGTTCTAATTATGTTTAATTGGAAATGAGACGTCTCTATCTTTTACTGCCCATTTATCTATGCACCTTGACCAGGAGCACCCTTTACGGTTAGCATATCTAGCCAAACACAGTTCTTACACAGTCTAGGTCTAGAACATCATCCTTTCAACCCATTTTGTGCCTAAACTGGTTTCTCTTTTATGCAATGTTTCACCGAATTGCCCTGAATTGCGTCTATGTTGCCTTGTTTTCCAATAGCATCTAATCTATGTCTATTTATTTTCTCCCTGGAAATCAAACTCAAATCATCAGGTACCAAGCTAATACTTTGTAACAAATAGGAACAGACTTACTTCGAATTTACACCACGCTTTCTCATGGAGGACTTTCAGATGCGGTTCAGCAGCAGCTATCTGCCCTCTATATTTTACACGGAATCTCTGTGATTCAGGTCAAAAAACAGGCAAAACATACCTATTTGACAAGATGGATCCAACACTGAGGCATGTCTATTACCCCCAAAAGCTGTGGCTATACAGTCCCATGCCTTCTCTTTCTGTGTATAATCCTCATAAAACACATGCCTGGGGTTGTAATCAACACAATTCCCTCGTACAGCAATGCCTTGATGTTTATTTCACCATTACGTGCGTCTGTGCTTTTATTTTGAATGTGTAGCAGAAGTTTTATTTTCATACTAAATTAAGGGTTAGGAGGTAGTCAGACTTTACCTTACTGTTCCTAAATGACCAACTCGGGTACAAATATACCTCACAGGAATCAAAACACCCTGTTAGTCACAAGTGTTTGCTGCCATAATTTGAGTGGAAAAGTCTGTTGTCCCATGGGGCACGGGGTGATTTCATATCCTTGTTTGTGTGTCAGACTTCAAAGCCCGTCCGTTCCGGTCAGAGATTGTTAGGCACATTCAAATGTAACAGACTATAGGGGAGACGCATAACGGCATCCTACAGTGTAAGTGGGTGACTGCTTGTTAGTGGTACAGCCGATATGCCAGATGAAGGCTGCCCACTCACCAGGTGCACCAAGCCGCCTGTCCGACATCTGTCTGGTCTTATCTCAACGCTTTGGCAAGGCTCTATGCTAATGTACTGTGCCTGTTTGTTATTGTTATTCATAGCATTTATTTTGATTCTGTACAACATGGCATCTCCTTGTCCATTGGCAAGATTAGCGACAATATAATGGGACTTTTTTCCTATGACTTTCTCAGTAACTTACAAAGTGTAGGTGGATAAAAGCAAATCGTTCCCCTAGTATTTTCAAGTGTCCTGCCAATCTACTCACAAAGGCCCACACATTTGAACCATTTCCATTGGTATTCTTTGCATAATATAGCGTGTATAGAACTTTAGTTTAGCTTTTTGGTAACCACTTATGGGAACTCCACCAAGCTAATAATTGTCTTTTTTGTTCCCTTTTTTAGTCCTACTCTGGTAAATTTGGATTAATCTTGCATTTAGACCTAATTGCTATAATTTATAATGCACACAATAGTTGTCTATATATTGCAGATTACGTTGATACTTGCTTTATGGTACTGTGTGTCTAACATGACAAAGATATTGATGCATTATTGGCCAAGGACGAAAATAAACATAAAGGATGCACTTGATTAGCAATAAATGACACTCAAAAACACTAAAATGGCAGAGATGATACTATTAAATCTTTTGATCCCAAATTAGATATAGCTATAACAAGGCCCTAGGTACAGTTTTTTTTTCCTCCATGTAACCACATACGCTAACCTCTCACTGGGAACAACAAAAAGATGGCTGCTGGCTCTCACCAAACCGTACATGGAGCCAGGGACTGGCGCAGCTGAGCGGGCAGATGAAGGCTGGGGGAACAGTCCTAAATGAGTTGGCTGCTCACAAACACAGAGATGGAGGGAGGGAAAGTAAACAACAGATGGCATAAGCATGTTGAGGCTATTCGCACCAGCAGACGTCGTGCCAGCCCACCAGCATCTTGAGAGGTTACTATGCAACTGTAACCGTGACGACATCGGGGTCAAATGTCAGGATCTTCCTTGATGACGCTGAGTAATGCCAGATTGTTTCCCACATGCTGTGTAAGGCTAGGACCAGGAACACACACTTATGAGCGCATGCTGGGTGTTCAGGGAGTCCAGTGCTAATTGAGATGACAGCCAATTTGGGTTATTTTTTGCAAGTAGGCACTAAGTGAAAAAAAACATGTGTCCAGAAAAACAGACTTTTGGTGACCTCAGAGAGTGGACCTCTGAGGGATTCATTTATGACAATGTGGCCCTCAGCGAAATAGTTTGGACACCCCTGGACACCAATAGAGCTTCATGTTTATCACTGAATAAAATAGGACAGACATATTGGTGCAATCAATTTACAGTTATGCTTAGAAGTAGAGGCTCTTTACTTTGTCACATTTACTTGAGTGACCTTTTTAAATATTTTTTTAATTCAAGATTAGTTTTATTTTTATGCACTGTTGATGTGTCCTTGGGCAAGACACTTCACCCCATGTCTGAGTGTGTTGTGATTGTTTGTTTGGTGGTGATCCGAAGGCCATTATTTTGGATAATTGTCTATTTCTTCCTTCTACTTGAGTGATAGTATTTTTAAGTTTCTTGAGTTAAGTTTTTGGCGACTATATACCCACCTCTGCCATATTGAGTCTTAATGCACCTGCCAGCTCTGACACAGACTGGGCCAGCTGCCTCTGTACGTTTGACCAGACCTTGAACTCCTCTCATGCTGAGTGGTGGTACACATCATCCGCCAGCTGCCATGACCTCATTCACAGCAAAAACACAGAAGAAGGAAGGACAGAGAATGACAAAGCCAAGTGAGACGGTGGTATGTGTGAAACTAGAGGTATAAAAATACTTTACTGCATGACTTCATCCTTGGGGGGAATAATCATTATTTTTAGGCTTGCACGATATTATTAAAACATGTGACATAGTATATATGTTGAGTATTGCGTAAATTATACACTAGCTAATTTTTTGTGTGCTTTTTGACATAGTAACTTCAACTTTATTTGTTAATGTGAAAGCCACAAACCAGGACTAGATTAAGACTACACTGAGATTTGAATCCAGATGTATCAGACTTTTTAAGATGGACTAAAAAAAGAAATGCTGTTGTGTTTGTGCCACATCACTGTGCACCAGTTGCTCACTTTTTTTTATATGAACGATTGGACACTTTGTGGGTTTTGAGGAACAGACCATCACGTATAGATGAGGCAGGGGTTGTTTCATCCACTTCCTGTCGGTTGGACAATTACGTCATTGAACCACAGTGTTATCAGCCTGTCTGCATCTGTGTGACATCACCTCTGTTATGGCTTCAAAAGCTGAGCTCTCTTTCTAGATAAATGATCACCTGATGTTAGCCATTTACTTCAGGTTATGTTTATAGTGTCTTTGCTGACTCAGGTGGAGCCCATTATATTTACATTACGAAAATGAGTGCGGGCTTGATGCTTTATGCAGATCTGGCCAATGCTACACAACTGGGAGCGAGTTAAGTGTTGAGGCGTGTGATGTTAGATGAGTCACAGGAAGTCTGTTGGTACCAGTCTGTGTTCACACTTGTTCATCCTCTTCATTGTTTATTCTCATCAAATGCAGGCACAAAAGTCTGCAACATCAAAACCACCACTTTACACCAGCGTTTCTAACCTTTGTACTTGATTTCATTGCTCTGACCTTGACTCCATTTGCATCAGTCCAATCTTCATGTGTGGAAAGCTACTGGTTCATCAGGAAGATATGTGTCTTAAAGGAAGCATGGTTGTCACTGTGATTTATTTATATTTATTGTGTCTTTCCTTTTTCTCATTTCATTGTAGCATTGTCACACTGGCAGGCTATAAAAGTATTTGGTAACAATTACTGCATACTGTTCTATACATAACATCAAGTTAACAGGCAGTTTATAGACTTAATTAACACAGATGTTTACAAATTTTATAGACTTACGTGAGGTTCAAACTGAGGAGTTACACATTAATTATTCCTTCTCTTGTGTTTCTACAGGAATGGCCGCAGATCTGACAATATGACAACACTTGTGGCATGAAACGGGACTGTGTACATATCTCATTCATCACCCCCTTCATCTCCCAGTACCGCTCCTCATTTTGGGTTGTCTTCTGTCACACTGCATTGATGAGGTAACACCCAGTTCTGTGCAGCACCCATCACTAAACCCCACCCTGCCACTCTTCCTTCTCTGGACCCTAAGATCTTCCATTATGGGTCAGAAGATCTCCGGTGGCATCAAATCCATCGATAGTCGTGGGGAAACCGGCGGCTCCCCTTCATACCGGCCTTTACCTCAACGTAGACAACACCTGGAGCTCAGGGGTCCCGATTTCTCAAGACCTCCAAGACTAGATTTACTACTGGACATGCCTTGTGCCGGTCTGGAAACCCAACTACGCCATGCCTGGAACGCTGATGACCGTTCCCTCAACATATTCATCAAAGATGAGGATAAGTTAACATTTCACCGCCACCCGGTCGCTCAAAGCACGGACTGCATTCGTGGGCGGGTGGGATATACCAGAGGTCTTCATGTTTGGAGGATCCACTGGCCGTCAAGGCAGAGAGGCACCCACGCTGTAGTTGGGGTGGCCACATCTGAAGCATCTTTACACTCTGTAGGATACACTGCGCTGGTTGGGTCAGACTCGGAGTCCTGGGGCTGGGATCTGGGACGTAACCGGCTCTATCATGACAGTAAGAACAGGGCGCACAGTTCCTTGCCGTTTTACCCCTGTTTCCTAGAGCCAGAGGAGTCTTTCACTCTGCCAGACTCATTATTAGTGATTTTAGACATGGACGAAGGTACACTAAGCTTTATGGTGGACGGACAGTATCTAGGAGTGGCTTTTCGAGGACTTAAAGGCAAGAAGCTGTATCCGGTCGTCAGCGCTGTGTGGGGACATTGTGAAATAACCATGAAGTACATCAATGGCTTAGATCGTAAGTATAAAATCTATGTAATGGACACTACAGCATTAACATACACTCACTATTTCCACACTTTTAAATATTATTATATCAAAAATTCAAACCCAATAAAATACAGACACCAGAAAGTGGGTTTAAGAAAATTTGAATGTAGCATGGACTGAGTATTTTACAGAGAATGGTGACATAAAGAGAAAATATCTGATGAGTAACACTTCCTGTTCCTAATAAAGTGACCTGTGAGTGTATGCTGAAAGTTTTGATGGTTTAACCTGCTGTAGGCTTTTTAATGTACTTTTTAATAACTTTTGATCTTACAGAGAAGCTCCCTAGACAATAAGCCATGACCTTACATATTTTTGGTGTCAGTCAAATTTGCATAACGTCTAAATTGCTTCACATTTTTGTATTGAAGAAATAAGTGAACTAGCAGTTGAGACATAAATGCTGCAATTTTGTATGTGGAAAGCTATGTTTTGTACTGCCTTATCCTGGACCGCCTGTCTCTGTGTAATGAGAGAATGGATAGCTAAAAGTCCCATTCCAGTCTACACATTGCCGTTTTGAATAGTTTGCTAAAAGCCTTTATAGACGTATACATCACACATACCTGACTGGAAGGGAAAGTGAGTCTGCATCACAAATGGGCTTATGGTTCAAGGGTGGATTCTCTCCCCACTCTTTGAAGAACATAGGTCTTTATTTGATATCGCAGCAGGCTGTATTTCTGTCCACTGACCTCCAGAAAGCTTGAAAAGAGGAGCATTTCTTTGAAGTGAGTTTTGTCTCCTTCTGACTTGTTAATC
Source organism: Philypnodon macrostomus (assembly GCA_036025475.1). Classification (NCBI taxonomy): domain Eukaryota; kingdom Metazoa; phylum Chordata; class Actinopteri; order Gobiiformes; family Eleotridae; genus Philypnodon; species Philypnodon macrostomus. The sequence continues at coordinate 12,462 of JAVQKC010011811.1, forward strand.
GATTTCAATGTCAACGTTTTTCTTAGAAGTTTTCAGCTGTCAAAGAATTCCAAATAGCTTAATTCCCCCCCAAAAAATCCTTTGTTCTTAAGCTGTATTTCTTTTGCTCAATGGTTGTGTCTTCTTTTCAAAGATTGAATATATGGGTGATTTTTAACCTTGAGTTTATAGTCATGCAGATATCTGATGTCTGGTAATCTTCTATTTGCAGGTATAGTTCACAGTACATACTTTGTACCCCTTGACTCAAATATTTTCCATTTATGGAGCCATCTGCCGGATTTTATTGCAGTCTTTGTGATGGGCCACCGAGAAGCATGTTTAAAGCACCCTTTGCTATAAATGATTGTATGAAATACGGTTTGACTGTTGAGAATCTGAATTCCATACTAGTGAAGGTTGAAAAGATCTGTCCAAGGCGCTATGACAGCAAAAAATGTAAACAATAAATAACATTTATCAAGCAATTCTCAGAGAAGGCAAGTGATGAAACATTATTCCAGCTAAAAACCTTACATTCTTGAGAAGCCAAAAAATCATTAAAACTCAGACAGACAAGGCTGAAGACCAGACTAATTACTGGGAAAATCCATGTTCCAGCTACTGCAAACAGGATTTTCTCTTCAATTTGAAATACTCTGCTTTCTTTGTACTTTTTATTATAGTTTTGCTTTTAGGTAGACCGGTGCAACTGCCTATACTGGCAAGCACCTAATCTGACAATCACAAACCTAGCATCAGAATGTTGAAGAAACGTGGCTCTGAATGTGGCCAGATTTGCTGGTCTCAGTAGTTAATAGCTCCCAAATTAGAAAACACTCAACAAAACACCCTGGCTAATAAGGCTACAAAATAACTTAAATAACCCCAACATTTTAAACCTTGAAGCTGATGGGCTATATAGCATCAGACATGAGATACAAGGTAACTCCTTTACAGACATGCTTTTGAGTGTCTGTCTTCATTGTGATAAAGGATTGTTTGAGGTAATGGTCAGTCACAGTGGAGTCTGAAGCAAATAGTGTAAGTAAGCGGAGTAATATTTGATGATTTCATTCAGAGGTGAGGTGAATAGCCTTCAGGTATTGTCTTTGCTGCAGAGATGGCAAACAGGCTATGATTACAGCCCCATCCAGAGTCTCACTATGAATGGGTGGTATAACTAGGCTTGTCTGGGCCATAGGTCACTCCACCAGTGGGAGTGAAGTCATTTTTATGTCTGTCTGCTAGTCTCAGTGTGCACAAAAAAGCTGCATGTGGTCGATCAGAAAACATGCAATAGATTAAATACAGTGCTCTGGAAATGTCTTAGAAATTCTTTCAAAATGTCAAAGTGAGCTAGAATTGTCCTTGTTTGGTGTGGATCTGGATTACCCTGCCTGGATGTAGGATTTTTACAGTCATATTACCATTGTGACATAAGCCCATTGCCTTGGCTTCTAATTAGTAACTATTTTTTACCTGGTTTAGTTCAACAAACCTGATCTCACTCACCATCATTGAGTCTGTCTGGTAATATGATGAGATAGAGCAACCAGATAGATGTGAGCAACCAGCATCAACTGATGAAATGTTACGAGGACCGTGCCTGTCCTTCAAAAATGTGTGGAAAAGTGAGGTTTTCTCTGAACACCAAATACATAGAATTTTTCTAAAAACGATTTCTTTACAACAGCATATATTCAAATCTGCCTAAAAACATTTGCACATTTTTGTATCTTTGTCTTTCCACGTCATTTGCTCTGTGTACTGTGTCTCCTCGTGAATATATCTTCTAGCATGCTCGGTAATGACTTAATCTAACAGGGCCCGCTATTGGATTGTTTGTGAATGATTGTTGTGAGGGGGAAACGACACGACTGCGGGGGTATTAAAAAGAGATTTACGGAGGCAGCGTCTCCTTGAAACATGCTGGCAGCTTTTCTCTCCAATCAGCACCAAGGGCAGTCCATCACTACTTTGTTTCACCTCAGATCACTACAATAACACAACTTATAGCAACACAGTGTTGTATAGGTTTGTTGAAAAGGTCAGATTGCTAATGCAGATAGATGCAAAATGGTGTTGAAACTGCATTATTTCAGACACATTATTAATCTTCCTCTTCTCACTTCAAAGCGTTCGCCCGTCTTCCTTCCGTTGCTAATGTCTGACAGATTTGACTTTAACAGTTACTACTCAAAGAACATAACTTTTTTCTTTTATTCAACAAACACTGTCTCCACCCCATCGAATCTACTTAAAAGAGCCATATATATATATATAATAGAATCATTTTATACTGTGGTTTCTTTGCCAATTTTATGCATGTAATCTGTATGCTGAGGCACTGACATTCTCTCGAGCTTAACACATTTGGGTTGTTTGTGTAGACAGGGCTGTAACACAGTCTTTCTAATCACAAATGACAGTATTGGTAACTATCAAACTAATTAGACCTTGTGCGCTACTCTGTTCAGTTTGGGCTGTTGCAGTGAAGTTGATGTGGCCAGGAAGAGAGAATTTTAAAACAAATACATTTTTCAAAACCATAATACGGGCCCTTTAATGTCAACGATTTATCATCTTAAATGCCGGGCCCTACAGCATATGAGAAATAGCCGGTTTACAATACCTACAATACAGCCCTTGTAAACACATGGCACAGATAAACCTGTACTTGACGTTAAAAGCTTGACTGCGGACTTATTCAGGCGTGACATTCCTGCAGATCTGTCGCTGAGAAGTGGCCCACTTTTCTCCTCACGGTAAGCCGCACTGACATTACGACCTCTCACTCTCCTACTGTTTAGTCTGTATCACATGAGTGTACTCTGAGGGGTCAGGATGGACCCAACTGCCTGCGATACATGCAGCAAACACTGAGCTCTTTTCATGGCCGCCTTGTTTACATGTGCACCCCCTCACTCTGCAGCCTGTTAGTGCGGCTATGAGCGGTAATAGGCCCAAACCACATTAAACATGAATGTTGGCTTTTTGCTGTGGACAGGAGTTTTATAGGTCATGCTTTTTAGTTCAAAGGAAATTATGAATAATATGCTACACCAGAAAAATGCAGTGTATCACAAAATTAACTGAACTGGCTACACATATATTGTGTTATATATGACAACCATTTCCATCTGGCATTAAAAAAATAAAAAATAAAAAAAGCCTCATAAGACTGCATGGATTCATTTGGAAAAACTGTAAGATCACGGCTTTTAATGCACATTCAAATCATGTCTCAACATACTTATATATATCGTATAGCTACTCTTGCCTTGGCCTCACATTGTGTTGTCTCGCATTTCAACCTATACCATTACAGGTACACATCCCACACCATTTGAATTATGAATCATGCTTTGGGACCAGGTGACTCAGCTCCTCATTGGTGGCTCATGCAGCAGTTGGCTTTTGCAGCTTTAACTCCTGGATGTTGATGTGTGATATGTGGGTCACTGGGTTAGTCCTTTAGCCTCAGGCACAGCACTGTTCTCTGGGCTTTTTACGCCTCTCTGATTTATACCCCTCCTTCTCTGGCTCTCTCATGTGCAGAATTATCTCAGTATTTATGTAAAGGCGACGCTTTATTCTGCAATCGACTTTGTCACAGATGTCAGCAAGGACCTCAAATTTAATCTATTACTGTTGTTAATGTACTCATACAAAATTATCTCTTTGTATGTGCTTTGCAAAAGACACAAACACATCATTGAGGCTAGTTGTGCTAAAGTACCAATTGGTTTTCTAAAGGGCTCCCACACCAAGTCTTTGAAGGATTTTGACATTTTTCTTTTGTAAAAATGTCACAAATGTTGAATTAAAGGCACAGTCAATGCTCAGATGAATGTTTAACTCAGCTTCTTCACCAGCTCTAAGATCTAAATGTGTTGAGCTTCAGCGGGAGGGAGTTGTCATAATCAAATATTCAGCAGCACCAGCATTAAAGCAGCCAGCAATGGAAAAATAATTCGAAAAATACCATCACAATAAAGAATGATTGTTTGCAGCAGTATCGTCGTACTAAAACGCTTGATCTTTAGTGCCCTTGTTAAAACAGGCCATTGGTTAAGTCTCAGTACTATTTCATAGCAGAAACTCAACATTTTCAAATTGCTTTGCTTTTAACATTGTTATTGGTTTTCTACTGATGGTTAGGTTTGATTATCTGTTGGAAGTGTTGGCTTGGAGGACAATGTATGGAAAGGTGAAAGAATAAAAGATTAGTAGTTTGGATCCAGGAATTTTGTTTAGGATTTTTACTATTTTAAGGCGGATTAGCAACATGACTCACAATTTTACTGACAGATTTTCAGAGATCACACATGGTTAAGGGGACAAGTGGTTCCTTTCTAGTGTGGATCTTGGTTGTCTGTGTTTTTACAATCTTTCCCATTAAGTGTAATGCCTTGTCAGAGGTCTGCCTCTAGCTGCAAGTATTCCTAGTTCTATGTATGTTTTCTGGAGTTGCAGTCTACAGTATTGTTTTCTACAACACTATAACCTTTTTCCCATTGTTATCCCTGTTTTGCAGCTTGTATTGTTCTTTGTGCTTGTACTCCCTAATTCCTCCACTTTAATAGGTCCGTATTGATCCGTGCAGCTTTTATGAACCGCCCGGTCCCAAAGGCGTGTGCACCTGCTCCCGATAATGAGCACTAAAACAGCTGCTTAAGCTTCAACACATCAAATCTTAATCTCAAAATTCTCTAAGGTGACTGAAAATATACTTCAGCCACTTGATAAACGCAGGATTAAACCCATTTATGCTCTTCTTGGCAACCACTGACATGTTTTACTCTATGGAAACTGGTAAGAAATTGGTAAGAAATTGTTGAAAAATCACCTCAGGAATGCCATACGATATGTACAAGATTCTTAACAGAGCTATTGAAGTATACAGAAACATAATACATTGTTTCTTTATTATTGTAGTGTGACCTATTTTAACACACCTGGGCAATGTGGTTTTATGATACATTATGGGCTGGCAGTGGCTCAGCAGTAGTAGTCCTTCTTTAACTGCAGAGTTAGCAGTCAAAACTGTGCATATTGTTGATGTGTCCTCAGGCAAGACACTTAACCCACATTTCTGATGCATGAATGTGGTTGTGGAATTGGTGTTTGATGGTGGTCGGAGGGGCCATAGGCGCTGAATTGCAGCCACAACTCTTGTCAGCCTACCCCAGGGCAGCTGAGGCTATAGAAGTTGCTTACCACCACCAGTGTGTGGCTGAAGTGAATGAATAATGGACTTAATTGTACAGTAAATAAGTTGATGTTTAATATTGGTATCGGACTGTACAGATGACTGATGTTTATCTGTTGTTTAAGGATCATTTCTAATATTTAGGGTCAGAAATTAGAGTAAGAAAAGATCACTGGAGAGGACTAACTATTATAACTAAAAATTATATTTATAGATTAATAAATACATTCAAGCAGTTATTCATATGTAGATTTCTTAATTTCAAGAAACTAAAACATCTGAATCGATATCGGATATCGGGTAATTGAAATATTGGTATCGGCCAAGAAACTTCATATCGGTGCAGTTGTAAGCGGCCCTAGTTTAAAGCCATATATGCTTTACAAAAAAATATACTTCCAGCTAGTGTTTGTTGGTTGTTATGTCGCATGTGTCTCATTAAAGTGTTTATGTTGATATTGATACATGATATTGTATAATGTAGACACATAGTAGTCTATTATAACCGAAAAGCCAGCTTTGGATGTATACAAAAATCTAGTTGAATCTATTTGACACATTTTAAAATTGGTATATGAACCCTGAACAAGTTTGCTTTGCTTGCTGTATTTCAATTCATCAGGGGCCATACTTCAGCAATGTAGCGGACCGTACAGTAGCAGACAAGTCCGACAGGCTACATGTTTTTACTATTTCAGCATTATGTTGAAACCCTGTATTAAGTGAGAAACTACTCGAGAAATGACAAACTCGAGAGAAGAAGACAAACTGGGAAACTGCCAAAACAAAGCCTAGTGATTTCACACCTGATTATGTCTCCATTTGTGCCGCTCTTCACTTTGAGGCCAGCCATCTCAGCTCATCTGTTCCACTGCCATGTGATGGAGAATACATCTATATAGACAAATGTCCAGGGAGAGTAAAGTTATTGCTTCTACTGCACTATGACATTAGAGCCGTGCCATTTCCTGGACCAAGACGGAATCATTTAAGTGCAATTAACTTCCAAAAATATACTCCAAACAGCAATAAAGCTTCTGATGGATCTGTAGTGCTTCACAGTCAGTCATGCGCCACAATAGCAGGCAGCCACCGGAGATTAAAAAATGTATGCAGGCGAGGCTGGGCTGTGGCGCTATAAGGGATGTTTTGAAAGCTCAGCAGTGGCAGCCTATAAACCCAACACTGCAACAGAGCTATACTGTGGCTATAGCAGGCAATGAGTTCTCTGGACCAAAACCTTACAATCAAAACTAGATGTTTTGGAGTTGGATCTATAGATTTTCTTTTTCATCCGGTTTTAAAAAGTGCAAGCATGGGTAAGGCACAGACTTCCACCAAGGCATTGATCCAGTCTCGCAATGATCGGTATTGCTCGGACCTTGACTCAAAATGCACATCTTCTAGGTCAGGGGTAAATGCTTAATAGACCCACAAAGTGTCATCCTATCTTTAAGTGGCACAGAATAATTAAAGCATTCAGTCGGTGTTATCTTGAAATCTAGACTCACTAACAAACCAACCAACCAATGCAAGTAAAAACATAACGTTATGTAAATTTTGGCATAAAATAGGAATGTGCTCTTTCATTAATAGACATTTTCATTCCTTTAAACCATCTTCTGTTTTGAAATTCATGAATTGGATTAACTTATGAGAACTTAGAGAGACATTGCATTGTATGGGGATTTTCTTCTTGTTGCCTACTTGAGGAAACAATGTTTGAAAAATGAACTTAATCCAGTTCACAAAATGTTTTTATCTTAAAGAGATTACTGAAAGGGCTGTTTCCTTTACCCAAACAAGAGAATCAAAGTGACAAAATGGCTGTTTGATCTCCGAGGCAGAAAGAGCTTTTATTCAATCCAGCACAGACAGACTTTTACATAGGTCCAGTGTTATTAACAGGGCCGATCCAATCACTGCCGTCTGCGTAATGAATGAGAGCTGTATAATCCTCCCCAGTCATTGTGCGCACTCACTCTTTGTCCAGGAAGCGGCAGGAATGGCCCCTAATCAACACTTCAATTTGCCCTCCTGACATAACCAATTCACACACCGGCTGAATTCCTTTGTATCTCTTCCAGGATTGAGTTTTAGTTAAAGGTCTCTTGGCGCTCTCTGTCTACATCTGTCCAATTCGCTGGCACATAAATCTCTCTAGATTTATTTAACCACTGCTTTATTCACTGCGGATTCGTTGAATGAGATCTGTGTCTGCCAAGTCTTGTCTTACAGGAGAGAGAGTTTAGTGTCTCCAGCGGCATATTAGGGTCGAAGTCAAACCTATCCATCTGTTAAAGATGACTTGACCTGTTTCCATGGCAACGCCCCTTTCCTGTTTGCACATCTTGTGAAGGAGATGAAGGAATTCAGTACTTGACATGATCTAATGCTTTCTGTCTTGAAAGAACTTCTCATTCTTTTTCTTTCCCAGTCTGATTACTGTTTTATCAAGGCAAGGTTGACAAAATTATGACTTTAGCTTAGGTACTAACTGATTTTGGAGAAAATAAATCTTATTTTTTGAACCATCTGTAACAGTATGTAGTATGTCAACCTTGCACAAAGGTCACTAATTTGTAGACTCTGCAATGGCACAGAAAGTAGAGCAAGTTGCTGGTGCTGACAAAATGGCTGGTAGTTCAATCGTATTTAGTTCTGTTGTTGTGTCATTGGGCAACACACTTCATCCATCTTGTTTAGGTTGGGTGTTTTGCTGTCACATCTCAATCTGCCCCAGGGCGGCTGTGGCTAACATAGCTTATGTAGTGGCTTAGACAGATGAGTGAGTGAATATACGCTAGTGAAAATAAAAATAGAATTGTAAAGCTTATTGAGGGCCTATACATTTTTTCATTTATTCACTTTTGGTTACTATAACATTAGACTACTCGCTTTCTTTTTAATACTGGCTTCTACATTTATTTAACCCAGAATTAAGTGTGCCTTATTATTAAGCCCTATTGTGCTTTTACCACAAACCTGATAATTAGCAGCACGTGACATACATCTAGCAGCTGGTCTCTTGTTTTGTGTTCATTGTGGAAATCACATACATGTCTATAAGCACGTCTCCGAACTCACAAATGTGTAGCGTTTCCTTGGAGACCGGTTAGTTCCTTTTGCACCACTTGTCTTTGATCATGAATAGACTTTATCAGGGGAACTCGAGCTAATTCTATACTTTCTGTTCTTTCACAACATGCCCCTCGTGGTTAGATTTTCTCTTCATTGTGTAATCCTGTGTTGACCTGAAAACTTTCTAGCATTGTGTCACAGAACTGTTAACATAAGTTGTATCGTAAAATACACTCCATTACTATATTTAGATCAACTAGAGGCTGGATTTCTATGGAAACCCTAAGAGGAACTTATTTTTTTAATTAGTTTAAGATTTTTTTAATAATTGTTTTTCCAAAATCATGAAAGAGGACTTACATTACAACTTATTTTAAAAAAAATCATAATCGTTTTCTCGAAATCCCGAGATAATAATGAATAGTTGTTTTCTCATTATAACCACTTAAATATTTCAGGATTTCAGGGGAAAAAAAATATTGCAAAGATTTAAAAATATGTTGTAATGTAAGTCCTCTTAGGGCTTCCGTAATTTCATACTGTCATGGGAGAAGTGCAAAGAGATATAGCTACAAACCTGATCAAGTTTCGCAATAAAAAAATAAAGACAATTTAAGTGACTTTGAACATGGTTTGGTTGTTGGTACCAGGTGAACTGAGTCTTTTAGAAATTGTTAAACTACTGGGATTAACATAGAATAGTTCAGAAAAGACACCATATCCAGTGAGTGGCAGGTCTGGAGATGAAAATGCCTTACTTATGCCAATGGTCTTAACTTGCATTAGCTCAGATAACCAGAAAGCTGCAGAAGACCATCAAACACACAAAATGATCAAACATGAGCAGGTGGGCATTAGCAGTCTACATCATAAATCTTGTTACACATCATAGCACCTTTTTTAGTGTTCATATGCTAACGCAAAAGGGATTATCTTGTTTAGCGCTTATTTACTGTTAAATCCAATGACGTCCACTGGCTCGATGCTAAACTCTATGCTCCGATGAAGAGCAGGGGGTTTTGTACTTTGCCTCCTCACCCTTTAACTGTAATGTATTTTTTTTATAGCGTTTCACAAAGACATCACAAATTACAAATGTCTATAAAGTGCCAGACTAAGAACATACAAGCCTCACCATATAACAGAACATGGGTCACATTTTTATGTTTGCTGTCTTTTGCTGCAGACTGTAAAACTCAAAGCATTTGACAATATTGTTTTCCAATCTGGCCCTCCTCCTCCTCCTCACTGCTCATGTGCCCTTTTCTTGCGTCGTCCTTGTATTTCTCTTACATTACAGTATTCCTGGATTTTGCTCTTCCGAGTCTCCACTTTGCTCTCTATCAGTGTCTGTAGTTATCCATCACTTTATCTAATTCTCATTGGCCTCAGCTCCCCACTGGGCTCGGTGCCCACTGTTACAGCGTGAGTTGACCACTTCTGCAGTGGTCAAACTAATGTACTGACTCCACAAGGCTTTTGGAGAGAGGAGAGATAGTTCTGTTGTATTGGAAATCTGGTGGCTTGATACCAATAGCTGTGTATGTTTTCACTCGCACTGATTGGTTGGTTGTTTGTTGTTTTGTTAATGTGTTGGCAAGATAGCACACTTTTCATAAAGACTGTAATTGGCTGAGGAAGAAATGCTTTTGTTTTAGGTTTTAGCAACGTAACTTGAAATGGTAGACCTGCAAAGTTATATCGTAGCTCAGTAGGTAGTAAATGCATTTTCTTGGCGATACGGTGGCCAAGTAGTTAGCACTGGTGGTTCGCTCTAGCCTCCCCCTCCAGCTAGGTACATCCTGACTAATTACATGGGTCCCAGGGGTGCTGCAGTGTGCTCGATTACTACTCCTGATGCGTTGCCCCCATTGAGGGAAGGGTCGAATGCAGAGGACAAATTATATAATAAATAAAGTATACCCTAATCTAGTATACTACAGTAATTCCAGTACATACAAAACTCAGTATCAGAATCTTTTTGTAAATTTAACAGGAGTACCTAAAAAGTGGCAGTGGGTGTATGGTCTGCTTTTTCTAATGCTCCCACTACCACACTCGGTGCTAATGTGACCTATACTATGAGGATATACTAAATCTTTCTATTTTAAAACCTCACAGGTATTACGACTTAATTAAGGTTAAGGTTAAAACATTATATTGTGAATATGGGGCGATAAACCTGTCACAATTCAATCTCCTAAAATGACAGATTACAAAATGAAGAATGCCTTTTGTAGAGGAGGCAGATGAAGTAGAAGTCACCTTGTTTGACATTATTACTTAAACACTGCATATGTGTTGTATATAGGTGCACTGCAGACTGTTTAACCTTAGCTGTCTAGACGTGGTCCCTATTACCACTAATGTGTCTAAAAATAGAGCCATAACCTTCTGAAAGTTTGACTATATTAGGCTCACTGTGCTGATATTTGTGTAATAGTTAAGTGCTTTTGAGCTAGCTAATCTACCTACAAAATTACATCAAGCCAGTGGATTTAGTCAAAGTCGGATTCAAGTGACTGATTGTATATATAAACCATACAGAGGAATTCAGAATTTGATGAACTATTTGAATTTTAATATATAATCATGTCTAGAGAAAATATACATGCATACATTTTTGTGCCACTTTATTAGGTACAAGGTTTGTTTTGTTTTATTTAGTTTATTTGTCAGGGACCATGTGCATTAATCACAAGAGAAAATATGCCTAGTCCCAGATTATAGCTCTCAGAACGAATTTCCATCTGCAGTCCCTAGACACAAAGACACACAAACATACAAAAATACAGATATAACAATATAAACATTACAAAATAGTACAGTAAAATGACAGTATAAGGTCAACCTAATACAGTAGCCAATGAGTGTATATTTAATTTCTCATTGACCAAGTACTCTTAAATACATTCACTATTGTTTACTATAATAATACTAATATGGTTAAAACTTGAACTTGTAGTTAAAGAAACACATTGCAGCGGATGTCTCATAACAACAGCAGGAGCCATATATGGCAAGTGTTTTCCTTGAGCATCTGTTGCATTGACAGCTTCCTGAAGCAGCCTCTGGTTTTATGTAGTTGTTTTTAGCTCTGAACAAAAGTATATTTTAGTTCTGCGCCTTAAGGAAAAAACCTCTGTCATGTCAAAAGAGGTGTTCACTTTTGGCATAGAAATGTTTATAATTGTGAGGTTGAAACTTATGCAACTATTTATCCAGGCCTTGATATAACAATGGCATGAATAAACAGTATGTTTTGTGTCCATGAAAGCAGTAATGCAGTTTCTCTTATGCTATTCCAACATCTTTGACCTACTAACCCTAACACCTACATCAACTGTAAGTGGTAAGGTAAGTGTCAAGATAATGTAAGACCAATTTGAACCATTCATTTATCTCCCCATCATCAGAGCCTTGCAGAGCAATTTTTAAAAATCTGTATTTAAATTTGCTTTTCAATTTCTTTCGATGTTTCTCTTTTTTGTACTATTTTCTGTATACAATATATACATTCACTTCATGTTTCTCATACAGTCCTTTCTTGGCACATTCAATTAATTGACAATATCACACATTATAGTGAAAAGTCGAATATTTACCAGACCATAGCATGATGCATGGTGTAGAGAACAGCTTTGAACACTAAAACAGCAAGCTCACCACCAGCAAACCAGACTTCTCAGCACAAAAGCTCAAAACACTAAAGGCATTTTAATCTGCAGAGACACAGGAGGCCGACTCATTGTACGTCTCACTGTTGTGTAAAATAATTAAACATCTAACTTCATAGTTCACTCTGCACAACCACACACAAAGTTTAGATTTAATTACTGGCCCATGCTGAGTGGATAATTATAGCTCCAGTGTGCAGTCCTAATTCTGGGGCATATCTGATTATGTGATCATCAAATACAGGTTTTTCTTGCCTTCTTCACTGTCCCTTGGTTACAGCACAGCGACCTTGCATATATAACATCATGAGCTATGGATGAGGATTAACTGTCTGTGCTAGCTGGAGAGAGCAATTTCCTCAAACCAATTGTTAATTTGTTCAGATGACTGTTGGACCACAAGGTATAAAACATACACACAGCCACTGTAATTACCCTGTTTTTGTCTCAGAAAAGGCCTAAGCTGAGTGGAGATGTGTATGTCCTCCTTGTGTTACCGTGGGTTCTCTCCCGGGCTTCCTGCCATCTTTCAAAGACACTCATGTGTTAGGATAATTGAATCCAGATTGCTTATAGCGAATGAATGTGAGCTGAATGAATGTATCTCTGGCCCATGCACCAATGTGCTCCATCTAAACCCCATAGTATAGTATAAGCTTTTCTGTTTTCAAATTCATTGCCCAACATTGTACGGCAATATAAAGTTTTTTTTTTACACAGGTCATGAAAATCTATAAACACAATATACAAATAATACAGCAAAGTGGCTTTCATCATTTATTTAATCCAAATAAATAAAGTTATACCCAACATTTGGATTTTAACAACTTCTGTGTTAATCCTGACTCAGCAACTGCTTTTGTTTACATATAATAGTCCTATCTTTGCTGTAGCCGTTTTTACAGTACTTCGCAGAGCAGTAACCAGCGCTGGCTTCTACAGAAGTATGGGACCCTGGTGTGCAGATTTACGGTCATTTATTCCTGGGTCATTGTGCTTCAAGGGTTTAAGAGCCACCGCTACAGCATAAAAAGTGGATTTGTCACAGGTGACTGCAGATGTCGGAGCATGTTGAGTAAACAGCCATTGTTGCTGTTTCAGTTTGTGTGTCGCTGTCAGGGACGAGGTTGTTTCTTACACAGAGATGAGCTTTGACCCCTGTTTGCCATAAGGGGGTCAAGATTTAAATTTTCGCTCCAGTTCTGTCCTCTGCTGTCTTCTCTGAGAGCATACTGTCAGTCTTCAAGTCTTTCAGTTCACTTCTCTCCTCCACAGCTCAGTCACCTGGACATGATTTACATTGTCATTGTTCAGCTAATCCCATTTTCACCGTTCATCGTTTTTGTCTCTAAGGGTGACAGCTGTTTTGTTGTTGTGACAATAGCAGTTCTTTTCCATTAGCCAGCATAGGGCAGGACCTTTTGATTGAATGTGTTCTCCACCATTGCTGCCAACCGATCTCCAAAAATGAAGCCACCATTGTGTATGTTCAAGAAGATTTAACCTATTGTTTTCTGTCATAAACTCTTTGGTATCTACTCTTTTTGGTTGTTGTCAGTAGTTTAAACATGCTCAGGTAATTGTTAAACAGTAAAGTCTCTGATTTGATCCCTGGACCCGGTAAGGTCTTTTTTGTGGAGTTGTGCATGTTCTCCCCAGATATGCATACTAGTAAAGGCTAATCAATTTTTAATCAATCCTATTCTATTGTTTGAGTAGTACTTTTGATTGCAGCCATTTTGTTTGTAAGCAGTGACGTTATAATATCTCATAGCAAACAGGTTAACACAGTTATTTCTCATTCCCGGCCTCTCACTTTTTTGGCGGCTGTGCTAATACTCTCCTCTTATCTGCTCTTCTACTCCACACCTGCCTCTGCTGATGACACTGCATTTCTCTCATATAAAAACTAGCAAAGTTTTTATGATCCTGATCTGGTTTTGATGGGATATTTGTATTGTCATAGGTCTATTCTTTTCTGCTTGGAGCCTGGTGACAACATGCAGCGGCTAGGATTGGCTTGTTGTCAAAATGTTATGGAGATGTTGAATGTTGAATGGAAAACAATGATTATATTTCGATGTGGATGTGGTGACTACATAATAAAAGGACATTTCCTTTATTCCAGTACAAGCCGAACACTTTTCTGACATTGATAATATTGCTGTATCAACATATTTCTATACCTTTGAAATAGAATGGCACGATATAATCTTACATTTATTGGCCAAGACAACGTTGTTCTTTAAGGTGAGTCTGAACAAATAAAGTATCTGTTTGCAGGACATTGTATGTCAAATCTGGTGTGACCTGATTACATTACAGTAAGGATATTTAACACCAGCCCTTTAATTTTTTAAGGAAGCAATGTTATATCATGGCACAGTCCGCTATGGATTCAGCTATCTCTGATATGTACCATATGCTCAGAGACAAATGTATTTCTTTTAATCATTGGTTTAGTATGTAATATGTTGGTAAGTTTCTTTACTGTGTGGTATAACATTTCTTTTTTTTTTTACTTTTATTGCCAAAGAAGAACAAGGCAATTTACATACAAACAATTTCATCCTGAGACTGGGCCTTCAGTTTGATACAAAATTACAAAATTTACATTTTACATCATATAAGGCTAAGGTAGATAACAAGAGAAAGTGTAAAAGAAAAACGTGGTATAACATTTCTGAGCTTAATTTTATGACCGTACATATTCGCTGTCATATAATATATATAACAAAACAAGATACACACGAGAGGAAAATGGTGCTTGGTTAGCTGAGAAAGTAGAACCAACCTATTTATTTTAAGAATTGGTCAGTCAGCCCTGCAAGTGACTGACCATTGGCCCTGATGTACCCTGCCTCAAGCTGTAGCTGGGATAGGCGTCATCACTAATGAAATTTTAAGTGGTTAGAGCCAATAGGCAATTAAAGAATAATAAGAAGTTGAATAGTTGATGGCATATAATAAAAATGCAAGTTATTATAAATCTGATTTGATGGCACTCCAGGCTCAAAGTTGCACTCGCTGCAGATTCATTGTGGGCACGGTTTGGTGTCCTTGAATGAACCAGCCGTGTGTAATTTCCAACTCAGGATACTGTCAAAACAAGTATGAGCCTGTCTGATGCAGATGCAGACTACACTTTATAATGAGACGTAACACAGCTGCTTTTTCTTTTGAGGAGCTCTGTTCCTCTTCCTGTAAATCAGCTGATTTCTAATTTAAACCCAGTCGGTGGAATATAACACTTAGGTGTAAAGTTACCCTCTATCTTTGTGTTTCTCATGTGAGCTGCTTCTTCAGTTCTACCTCTTCACTGTGTCTGTGTGTGTCTGTGTTGTGTGGGTGTTTGTGTGTATGTCCACTAAGGTACACTGTGACCTGACAGGTAAGGCCATCCTGGGATCAACGTCTCCCGTCTCTGTAGCTCTGTGGTGTGTGTGTGCACGTGTGAGTGGTGTGTTGTGGGCACGTGTGTGTGCTCATGCCCAGAATGGTGTTAGTGCACGTGTGGGCCCTCTTTTACACTAATCCTCTAAAGCCGCAGCAGCAGGAGTAAACTTTGCTGTCCTTCAATGAAGACTGTCTCCTACAAATCCTGTGTGTGTCCTCTTCGCTCTGTCCTATTTCTGAAGGAGACTGTTGCAGTCGCTATGTGCTCCAGAAAAGATTACCTCAACTTGTGTGCATGGATCTCACCTACTATACACTCATTTGTTTAGTTTTTTTAGTCTGTTGGCAAGATACTGTTCAGATTTTTTTACTAACAAATTGCATATACAAGTACAATCTCATGGCAAGGCTTCAAGATGGCTTTCTATGCATCTGTTTATAGAGGACATGTTCACATGTGTAGCCCTTTTGAAACGTGTGAGAACTTTGAACAAAACATCAAGCTCTAAACCTGACTCAAACTTGAACAAAGAGAGAGATTTACAAAGACAGGATTACCTGAGGTACAGCTCATCCCTCTGCACCTCCTTGAAGATACTGAGCTTACTGAACATCACATCCTTCCTAAATGCTGAGTGGAGTTAAAGCATCATCCATAACTAATGTCCCCCCAGTGTTTCCTCTGTGTAATGAGCCTGCACTATCACATTTTCTATAGAAATAACAGCAACCATAACCAGAGGAGTGCTTGTCAGAAAGGTCTTGTACAAGAAGATGCAGCCAGGGGGTAGAAGAACCAATGGCTACAAACTCACTTTGATTTAGAGGAAAACCAGTCTCTGCAAAAGTAAACTGTAATATTTGGTAAAACCTTGATGGTTCAGTTATTTGTATTATCTGTGCTGCAAGAGGAAAAAGTAAAGTAAAACCTGGACTCGATCTAGTGATCTTCTACTTAAAGGGTAAATGCTCCCATTGACACAAAGCCCTCACAATTTAACATAAAAAACTAGTTTCTGAGTGATCTGAATCAACCCCCAAAAGTCACAGGATGGGGACACTAAACCTGAGCACTATTATATTATTCTTTGGCTGTCTAAAATGTCAAAACTCTGTATTAACTGAATGTGCACAAATAGAATAAAAAGCCATAGTGTTTCTTTTCACAGCCATTGTCCATAGCCTTTAGTGTATGTGTTTTACTGTAAATCCCCTACGATGGCCTCCTCCGGGATGACACTGTCCCGATAAGAAAAACTAGAGGATGAAAAAAAACAGGCAAAGAGCAGATGAAACCAGGAACACAAGGTCGTGAGATGAGATGGAAAAATGAGAGAATGATAAATTGAAAAGAGGAGTGCGCCTAACCCCAACGTTTCTTTGACAGACAGCAGGTAGACGCCCACGATTCTATAAAAACGCCAATATCAGAGGAATTCATTGGGCGTAATTTCCTAAGCATTTTCAATTAATGTTCCTGCTTACTTGCGAGTTATGTCGGACATGAAGTGCCGTTATATGCATAAACAGTGTCCCTATCGACCCTGACTGCTGATGTTGACTTAATGTGGCATTTCGTAATGGCTTTAATGGGGGAAAAAACGGTGTTAACATGTGATTAATGCCTTTGATGTTGGCAATCAAGCTCAAGTACACACATCGTTAGAACATGTGGGTGTGCTAGTTTATGGTAAAAGAAATGGCAATAATGTACATACAGCAATTACTTGGTGCTCTCTCTCAAATGTAAATGCCCAGACAAAATGTACTTTATTTAACTACTTAATTCAGTGATATCTTCAAATGGAGTAAAATTTACAGTTCTTAAACATCCATTGAAACTGATGCAGCATTCATTTTGATCATTAATCTTCAGCATGGTCTTCCTAGTTCGTCCTTGACGTATGTTTGTGTCTCTTTTGTGCGTCTTTATTTCTAATCATGTGCGTCTGTGAGGTGTATTGGGGTACGTGGCTTAGATTTTCTATAATCGTGACCTTGCATCGACTCAAGGGATTCATCATGTGTACAGGGGGCTTTGTGTAAATATTTATTGTCCTGTGTGATTTTCATTGTCAGGAAACATGTGTGTTATGTAGCTGGATTAAAGTGTCTCCTATACAGTTGAAAGACTCTGAACTTAACCATGTGTACGTTTGATTGTGTCAAATCTGCTTTTTGTTCCCGTTTGTGTGAAATTCACTTTAATTAAAGGATTACAAGTCCTCCGGGGGTTCTTAAAAGTGGATAACATCTATGGTCTCTAGACAGCTGCATTGTCATTGAACTAAACAAGTGACCTCTAGGCTCCATCCTTTACTTGTTGACATTTGGATGATAGTACAGCTTTCAAAATGAGAGTGACAGAGATGATCAAACGCCAGTGTGAAGTACAAAGACTCAAGCAGATGAAACCGGATTGTGTGGGAGAAGGCCATGGGAGTGTGGAAGACTGTTGTATAGCAGTGTGGCAGGCGCTGGAGGTGCAGGGTTGAGTTTCACTTCAAGAGGAAACTGAATGAGCCAACGATAAGTGGATCAGATTCACCTGAGTCGTCTCTTTGGCCAATATCTCATTTGGATACTGTTTCACACGAGGAAATATTTTCTGTAAGCATTTTCTTCATGCCTTTTGCTGGTATGTGAAAATTTCATTGATTGGGCGTTGTCCAGTTTGAGTAGTCTCGCAAAAAACGATTTTATCTTTGGTGCTGATCAAGATCACTTCAGAGCCTACTCGGTTTGGTATGCTAACACTGTCAGGTTGAATTGTAATTATTTCAAACATTAAAGCCCTTGATAATGTGTCAGGTGTTTCTGTTTGGCTTTTGGCCCGCCCTCAGGTCCATTTTATCATCTATCATAAAAACCCTGCTGCATTTTCACCCCCTGTCCCATTATCTTTGTCCACAGACAATACATTCTCAGACAGCATCTCATTACAGATGCCACGTCACTCTAACTATTCCCAGCGCTGTGGACTCGGGCTCAGCATTCATATCATATAAAATGTCTCATCAGAGTGGGAGGTCCTCACGTGGTATCACGCTAATACTGTATTTCCACTAGCTGTCATCAGTGAAGCTGCTAAAAATTCATAACAGCCTGCCGCCTTCATGTTATGATCAGTCAAAGCAGTTGGACGGTGAACATGGTGTGACATTGACTGTTAGTAATAATGTAAGAAAATGACTGTTTTTGCTGGTATTGCTGTACTGTACATCATGTTAATACTTAATACAGTACTGTGCAAATGTGACTAAAACAATCAAAAGCAAATTCAGCCTTGTGAACACTTTGCCTTTGATCTGATCTGTATCTGTACATTTTGAAGGAAAATTAGACGATCACAATCTCATCAGTGATTGTAGGCTGCTCACATCCTTCTGTCTCTTCATGTTTATCAGAGACAGAATCATTAATGTTGAGTTCAGGTTTCTAGAGCTATACCAGGTAAAAGCAGTCACTAACAAGTAATGCTTATGTCACAACGATATAATACTGTAACTAGAAAGAGCTCTGAGAGTGCAGACCTCTGCCAAGGTAGTTCAATTCCCCTATAGGCACTCCTAAAATAAACAGTTTTAAATAGTACCTTCTGTGAGACTGGACACCCCTCCAAAAAGAAATGACCAAAGGGAAGTATCTTTCTTTGCTTCTATTAATGACAACAGTACACTACAATGAGAGGTTACTGTAGTACTGCAACTTTGGCAATAGGGTTAATGTCCAGAGATTAGTTAATGGAACTGTTGTCAGGCTCAGCTGTAATGAAGAATGTATGAAGAAATTCTTTGAAAACAGCCTGGATCTCGGTCCAGATCAGTCCCAAATTCGAATCACTCTTTCCTTGTGTCATTCCTGACCTTTCCTGAACATTTAATCCAATTCTACTCACAGATGGAAAACTCCTGGATTGCTACACTAGTCTTAGGCATTTCGCAGTACTGTACTTTTTTAATTCCTCCTTTTTCTACACGCACTTGAATGCCTCTGTAATTGAGCTGTTGAGACTTGACAATACCCGTGTGGATTTTTTTCATTATCACTACTTTTATGTTTTGTTGGTTTAAGTATTCTCTGTGGAGGAAGTGGGGTACAATCAGTGTTGACAGTGCTGCAGCAGCTGGAGTTGTCTGCTTCACCCAACTGAGCACTATAAAGAGCCTACACATGTGCTCAAATTAATTGGTTGTGGTGGAAAAATGCTTTCATTTTGCTGTATATGCAAACACATAATGTAGAAGCTCATAATATGGTTTCAAAGAGAGTTGGTGAAACCGCTAAGGAGCCTGTTGCTTATTTGTGAGAGCTACTTGTCATTTTGTGTGTGTGCTCAAATGTGCCAATTATAATCATCTCAATGTTTTTATGGCTTTCTGCAATATATATTTCTTCATGGTAAGATGCCAACCAACCAGTCGCATGCATAATCAGTCAAAGCAAAGCCAGCTTAGCATCACAGTTTATTCCTGTGGACTATATTTAGAACTATACTGAGTGCTGAGTGTTGTCTACAGGCATTTCACACTGTAACTACTACACACTTAGAAATCAATGACCACACTACAATCTACGCCTGCACTTATGTTATACAGTTCAGTTAGTTATTCATTTGTTATTCTTACACTTATATATTTATAGTCTATATGTGAACAATTCCAAACAATACCAGCAATTGAATCAAGAATGCTACTTACCTCTGTAAATTATGTGTTGGTGGATTAGTTAGGCATGATTTACCACAAAGGTAATGGTCAAATACTGATTCAAAAAAATGTAAGAAACGTTAAAAGAAATTAAAGGTTTTTGGTGCGACTCGATCCAGGAATGTTTTGAAGGATTTTGTGACCCCTGCAAAAAAAAGTTCACTCCAAAAAACTAACTCCAGCCACAAGGGGTCAGTAAATGACTTTGGTCTATTATGTAGGTTATTTACTATTACAAACTATAACAACATAATATAATATATTTTCTGCTTCAAATGGGGTTAATGCCTATAGTTGTAATTTTCTTTGTATATACTGTAAGTCAAAATTTTAAAGGAAGGATTCTAGACATTCCATCCCTCATCTTGTACTAGTGCACTAGTTGACTACTCTCTTTATAGTGACCGCCAGCCTCTGTAGTACATCTCATAAAAGGCAGAGAGTAATAGAGTGAAACAAGAGGCCTCACAAATCAACAGTACTGTCTGCAAAGAACACTGACACTGAAGGACACAGACATACATGAGTCAAAGGTGTGTGCATGTGTGTGCATGTGTGTGTCTGTGTGTGTGAGTGTCTGTGTGTGTGAGCCAGTCTCCATCCTTCAGAGTAACCTTGGGCTCAGCAGTGCAGCTCAAGACGCAGGTGGTAGAGGACGTTCACCATTCACCATAGTGTTGTGTTTGCCCAACGACAGCAGCAGGGAAGTCCAGTATTGCCTGGGACTCACAAAACAATTCACACCAAGTCTAGTCTGAGCTTGGGCTGGGCCATATACTATTTGTACCAAAATATTAACTTACATAGATACGTGTTATTTGTACTATTTCCACCTTATGTTATCTTTTTGTTTTGTAGTTTTTTTTATACAATTAGTATTCAACAACATTTACACCATCCTGATCTAGTTTTTTGGTCATGTGTCCCCAGTGTGTCCCTAGTGTGAGCTAATTTTCCACCTGTTTTATAACGCACTATCTGATCTCCTTTCTTATATTGTCATTTTTGCATGTTCATTTCCTTGTATTTTATCCTGTTCTTTATTAATGTTCAGTGATGTTAAGGTTGTCAAGTTCAAAATGTGTTGCCTGCTTGTGTGTGTGCAGTTGAGAACGATTGGTGGAAAGGCAGTAATTTTTGCTATCTTCCTATGGCGTAATTAAACCAATGAGACAAGCTAATTAGCAGTAATTAAAAGTGATAGTACGATAAAACAGAAGGGGCTATATAGCAAATTGCCTCAGGATATTGTTTCTGGTTCAAGAACAATAAACAAGCCATTTAAGGGTAGTTTAGTTTAGCTGCCATTTTATTACCTCCATTAAGTTTAAGTTTTGTTGGTTTGTTTGCTGCTCTGTTGGCCAGACAACTAAATTATTTGGTCAGATTTTCAGGAACGGTCAGTAATTGTCCAAGAAAGGAATGGATTTTTATATTGATTGTCTATAAAGGATTCTGTATCATTTCAACATAGGGCCAAAGATACTCTCCCTCCAACCTCAAGGGGTCAGTAAAATGTTTACTGTTATTTGTTGTGTAGTATATTCTTTACCATTGTTCATGATAAAAATTTGGCAGGAAGGCACCATTACCAATACTGGATCTGATATTGGTCCAGATCCAGGCCCTTCAGCTGGATCGGTGGATCAGTATAAATGTGGCCGATATTATTATTACTGATAGTACAAAGTTAGGAAAGAAATGCCTATACCTTTTTGTGTTGGTATCGGTGCTTATTGGGTATCGGTGCTTATTGGGTATCGGTTCCTTTTGGGTATCGGTGCTTATTGGGTATCGGTTCATATTGGGTATCAGTCGATCTACAAAGCCCATCGGGATCGGGACCGAAAAAGCTGCATCGGTGCATCTCTATACATTGGCTTCAGATGAATAAAATAATATAAATATACCGTTTATGTACATTTATTTGATTTTCTATGCCCGTATCTTGCTCTGTTAGCCGTAGATGTGTCGTACGGCTCAGGCGAACATTGCGCTTGTTTACATCGTTCCCCGTCAACCCAAGATGAAGGTCAGAGAAGGGACTCACTGTGAAGTGGTGCAGTAAAGCCCTCCAAATAGATGTTTATAAAGCCTTACAGGAGGCAGTAACTGTAATTACACCTCTTTAAATGAGAGCATAAAATCAGAGTGACAGATGGTGCATTGAAATGGATTGGAAGTGTGTCAGGTGTCACATGAGAGGCGTGAATGAAGGTTCAGTGTTGTGTCTGTTCTTTATGCAGGCACAAGTTAAAGCAGAATAGGGTTAGGCAATGAGACAAAAAATTGAATATTACTTTTCTTAAGCCTGGATCACAGTTTACCACAATACAGAATTATTTAGTATCATTACCTCTATTATAATATGCAGAGGCTTGTTCCGTGAAAAATTAAACTGTAGTTACTGGTAACAACAAATATTTGGACAATTTAATTAATGGGAAAAGTCGACTATATGCTACAGTGTGAGAATAAATACAAAATTCAATTAGATAAACTAAACCAGGATACACCATTTTTGATTGATATTAAAGTCTAATGTTATTCTTTTTTGTGCTTTCTCTACAGCTGAACCTCTTCCTCTGATGGACCTGTGTCGCCGAGCCGCCCGCCTCGCTTTGGGCCGTGAGCGTCTTCAAGAGATCGAGACTCTCCCATTGCCCCAGTCTCTAAAGAATTACCTCCAGTACCAGTGACGGGATACCGGCGGAAACTACTGTCACCACCACACACTGCAGAGGATGACAAATGGGGCAATGTCTGCACTCGGAGCACACAGAGCCATTCAAAAACAAGGCCTTGTAATAAAGAATGTTGATGAACTGACAGATGGGGTCCAGCCTCTCAAAACTCAAGACAGCACCAGCTTCTTATCAGTTAACAGCTGCTTCAACTCCTCTGTTTGGACTTGAATACATTATTGATAACACTGTCCCCTCTGGTTCTAAGGTCTTCTCAAATCACCATCTGAGAGACCAGACAGCTACCACCATCTAGTGTTAAAGATACAAACTGCACCCTAGCGCAACAAAATGGGGCCTTTGGGAGTCATAGTTCTGAAATTATGGCCCAGCTGCTGAAGTGGTGTATACTACTGACCCAGGACTTGACCAAAAGTTCTGCACAATCTTCAGTGTAGACAAACCCAGGACTGCAAAGGCACAGATTATAAAAAAACATTTAGCATGCCAAACTAGTCCTTGGCTCAAGTGAACATTTCAAGGCAGTATAAGGCCTTTTGAGACACATTGGCTCCATGTGCATTCAAACGGTCTATTACGTTGCTTCTTTGATGACTCATGAATTTTATTATTTATTATTTAAACTTTTTATTTGACCTATTTTATTATGGCTGACCCGGCGGCTGAGTGACGAGATGTCGAGTTTTACTGAATGTTATTTATGCAGATGGCAGTGACAAAAGTCTTATTCATGTCTATAGTCTATTTTGAATTAAAGACACTGTCCGAATGAAAAGGTGTATTGTTTATATTTGTTATTCCTTCTGCAGACCACTATTATATTCTCAAACTGTGATGATGCTCAAACAAAAGGAACATTACATTACTTATTAAAAAGGCCATCAATGTGAGTTTAAAGTACCAACGCCATTATCAGTTTTTCAGATTTTAAGCTTAAAAACTTTCAAAACTAGCATTACATACACACATTGTATTTGTTCAGTGTTTCTGTATTCATTTTAAGTACACTTAATTCTCACTTAATTCACTTAGTTCTGATGAATAACAAAAATAAAAATAAAATACATTCACTATTAATAAAGCCACACTCAATTTTGAAACGGGTACTGTGTGATTCTACTCATGACTAGAGCCCATCCCAACATCTATGAGCCTTGGGCAGGGTGCACCCTGGACAATGGCCAGTTAGGCACAGGGCTGACACCGAGACATCCACAGACAGACTCATTCATTAGGGCCAATTTAGACTGACAAATTCTCCTAACACATGCATGTCTTTGGGAGGTGGGAGGAAGCCAGAGTACCCGGACAGAACCCATGGTAACACGGGGAGGACATACCAATTTATGTCTATTATATAAGGAGATGTATTGCCGGGGCTTCTCTCAGCAAAAAATAAACTGCTTCTCATCTGCTGATGTGTTTCTTGTTCAGGGGATTATTAAATTGGCATTGCAGATATACACATATACAGTTATAGTGTTATAACGTTATCTGGTTATGTGTCAGAAAAGAAAACTGTCACTAAAACCATCTGGACCAGTAGGGGGCTGGTTCACACTTCACTATCACTTCCTGAAACTGAATAGACTCATGTTCAAAATATGAGGAAATGCAATATTTGCCTACAGTTTAAACCTAAACTGTCAGTGAGGGAGGTGAAAAAGTCCAGTAAATGAGAGTGTAAACTGACTGAAATGTACTCTATTACCACTAGAGGGCCAGACTCCTTCCTTATATATAAACTAGGCCTGTGCTGTCGTCCCCAACAGCAAGGTGTATATCGGCGAAACGGCCCCATACGTCTGCCCCATACGACTGCCCCATACGTCTGCCCCATACGTCTGCCCCATACGACTGCCCCATACGACTGCTACAACTGTCACCAACGGGTTTTAATATTGTTAATGAGCAATTAAGGTGGCCCACCCCCAAACCGTGACAAACATGGGAAGGGTCTATTTGACTTTTTTGATTTGTCTGGATGTTGGTGAAGAATATTTTTGCCAAATTTTGAAAGTTCCCTAAAACTACATTCTTCTTTCAGTCTATAGGGGGCGCTATAGAGGTAACTGCCATCATATCAGTCAGATGTGTTCAGGGCCGGGGGGTAATTTCAGGTTTGAGCCTAATCGGGCAAAGTATGTGCACGTTAGAGGCTGTCAAATATACCTGACCTCCCAAATTCAATTCAAAATGGCCGACTTCCTGTTTGTTGTAGGGTGGGGTCAT
>JAVQKC010011816.1:0-21536 GCA_036025475.1 Philypnodon macrostomus
AATGTATTGTTTTTATTTAAACCCACCCCCACCCAAAAAAAAAAAAAAAAAAAAAATTTAAAAATCCATAAATGTTTAATCTGATAATTTTTATTAGTCACATGGTCCATTAACCCCCTGTATCTGTCCAACCACACACATCTACAGATTAACAACAGTCATTTTCCTCCCCCCCATCTCCCATTAACATGTATAGGGCTAAAGAATGATGTGATGTCACCTGCGACCCAGCAATTGCACACATTATATTTGCATGCTGGCTATAAAAGCACTAAAAATGACACATGTAGAGCTTATAACAGATTTGTGTATAAAGTTGAGGGTTAACCCAAAGGACAATTATTTTCCACTGTCGATACAAGAACATAGTCCAGTTATTACATTCAGTCATATTTATGGTGCTCATGGGTTTGTATGGAACTGTTTTTTCTATATACATATTACTGTTGCCGTAGCTTCTCCCGGCTGGCTCTGATGATGACTCCTGTGCTTGACAATTCTGATAGTGTACATAAAGAGACATACATTACATTATGTGTCTATTATGGTCCATAAATGTGAGTGCGGGGATTAGCTCCAGATCATTAACACAGGGGAATGTGGTATTACTAGTAATAATCAGACTTAAAGACAGGCACAATAAACTACATAAACAGCATATGGTTTATGTTCCGGTGATAAAACTGGGTAAGGCATAAACTAACAAAAAAAATACAAAATTTACCTGAAAACTGAAGTTTGTTATATAATTGAATTGCTGTAACTTGTGATGTCGAGAAACAAGCCATGGGGATGTATGGATAGTCGCCTTCTTGCAGTGAGCTGATTTGCCAGCCTTCCAGAACTGCATGACCAATCAGTTCGACATCCAACTGTCCCCTGCTTTGTTTAATGGTGCCGGAACCCACCAAACACACAGCCCTGCGCACCTGACAGCAGATCACCCGCTTGATATGTACCAGCCTTTAATCAGAGTAATCAATTCATTCATTAAAAAATACAGAAATCCATACATTCATACAAAGACATACAGCATTGGCTTGGCTAATCCAGCAAGGTGCCGTCAATGGATTGAATCCCACCATGGTCAATATAGTGAGCAAGTTCAATGGAGTTAGGCTACAGTATAAAGATATTATATTTAATTGTATTCTTATGTTCTTGACTGGATCCTGGATCTCTCAGTCTGTGTGAGACAGCTCTTGTTTTATGAACTCAAACTCTGTTGATTTTTCTCTGAAACAATTGAAGAATGCATCCTTAGTAATAACAGTTTCTGACTGGGTTTATTGCTTTTGTAGATTTAGACAAATTGCTGTCTACATTGATATTAGAAGTAAACGACTTTGAGTGCTCCAGAACGGCACTGATCTTTACGTTTTTAGTTTAAAAACGTCAGTCTGCTGAAAAAAATGTGTTATGAATAATGTAATAGAAGTGTGTAGTGTCAAAATGATAATTAGTCTGCCATCTGCCATGCAAGCAGATACCATAATGTCAAAACACTTTGAGGGTTTAGTTGGATGTGGGAAAGCCATGTTGGATTATCTACAACAATAGCCATTATCGCCATCTAGTGGACAAGAGTTACGTGGGATGCCTTTAATCACAGCCTAAGAATGTGATTAATGAGCTAAATACTTTTTGCCCTTGTTACAATAGCTCAAACCTATATGTCTTGACACCAATGCTTTCAATATCTCTTGGACTGAAAACGTACCTCACTCTAGTCTTGTGAGTGATCTTGAGTCCTGCTTTCAGTCTTGCTTGGTTGGTTTGAAGCTAACTGCGACTGGCTGGCTATTCATCAGCACTATAGAACATCTTATGAAGACGGCTCTTCATTTCTCTCTCTTCCCAGGTAAACAGGGGCAAGAGAAATGGGAGGAAGTATGTATTTATCAGAAAATATAGGTCTAATATTGGTAATGCTCAGCTCTCTCACACGACTTTCAGCCCAGCCTTCTGCCAAGCCTCTAATCTGCAATTGATTTATTCAGCTTTTGTTAAATTATGTTCTTGCACTGTAAAAACATATTATCTCAATAGTATAGAAAAACCACCACCAGCAGAAGTTGCCAGAATTTTACTAAATAAACATTAAAGGGGCACTCTGCAACTTTTTTACTTTAACAAAACTTCAGTCAGTGTGATCCTAAATGAGTTGTCATGGGGTGAATGAAGCTTCCTTGCTTCATTCACAATGTCCTTGGAAGTCTCGGGTCAGTACACAGGTCTCGCCAAATTATGACAGGTAGTAATCTCACACTCAGTATATAGTCTGTATATCCCTAGGAGGATTGCAGTATCAGGACTGATTTAGCAATAGGTCCCACAGGTGGTGCTCGCCCTTCAACCAGAGGGTCGGTGGTTCGAGTCCCCGTCCAAGCACACGCTGTCGTTGTAACTCGCATTGCCTATGAATGAATGAATGAATGAATAAATGTGGTGGTGGTTGGAGGGGCTGTAGGGACAGACTGGGGGCAGACCTGTATTCATGGTTCATTTGGATGCATGGTTCAAGGAATGGAGTACATTAGCTTTTATTATCTTATTTAATATTAGCTCGGAATTCACCGCTCACTGTAATGTTTACTAGTGTGAGACGTGACCGGGGCAGGTCGGTCTAAAGGGGGGGTGCGTCTTATTTTACAAAAAACTTTGTCATGTATTTGTTGCACCAAACACGACTTCAGACTTGCACTGCCTTAATCCATTCAATGACACAAAGAATGCAAACATTACTATCAGCTCTAAACACATTTACAACTGGGTCTCTGACTCTAACCAAACTGAGGCTGCAGGCGACAGTCACAGACTCTCCAGAGCAACACTAATGCTTCAAATCATCACTGTGAAAACTCTGGAAACTGTTACCAAAATGTTGAACTTTTGAGTCCTGTATGTTGGAGCAATGATGATTAAATTAGGCTCACTTCAGGCAGTGTTTCCTTTGTCTTTGTGTTGTCCCTGAACAGAACAAAAACAGCAACTCAAAGATGAAGGAATGTGACTCATGAACACACAGACACTTGAATTCACCCACTCTGTGTCTGCTTTGTTCTGTGCCTTGTATTAAAACAATTATTTTGTAATGACTTTATTTCATGCTCCCGGTCTTTTGAAGTACAGTGAAGAATAGCGTTGTCTCATTAAAAAGGGAGCGTGGGACAAAAGCAGCACTTAAAGACAGAAATGCTCCTTGGTATTTATTGTGCTCTGTAGGTTTTGGAGTCTGGAGTCAAGACCACATGAAAGTCAGAAGCCTCATTTATCCTCCACGTTCAGAAGATACGCATGGACCTTGTGGATGCCTACCAACGGAGCTGTACATGGCCTGAGTGAGTGCTGTTCAGTGTCCCAGAGGGCAAAGAGCAGCAGTGCAGAGTGAAACTGAGAAAAAATGACTTTAAAATTTTTCTGCTGTCCCCTCAAAGATACTTTGGCCAGATGAATGTTTTTTTCTTTATTCAGTAGCTTTTGACAAACTCTAAGTTGACCCTTGACCCCACAAACGCAGTTACTGCACTTTGCCAAGACAAAGTAACTACATGCTTATTGTGTTGTAGTTTCTTTTGTTGTTGATACAGTTATAATTATCTGGATCATGTAATTAATCATGATATTAATATTTGATATGTGTTATGAACCTAATCTAATGAATATAATCAAATATATAAATCAAACACTTGGATATATTGTTTGTTTATTTTTTTTATTAGTGCTACGCAAAAGCCGGGTTGACTGGCTGCGTGTCCTGGTTCCTACGGAGACCATCCAGTGGCGGGAAAACAAAGGCGCAGTGCTCTGCCTTTGTTTTGTGTCAGTTTTGTAGTTACTGCAAATCAGATTTTTTTTCTCTAAAAAATGACATTTTTTACAACAAATACAATTATGCTCAGTTTTGTCAAAATGTGCAGTTACTGTGTTTTGCCTTTGTGTGCCAGTGTGGGTCACTGTAGAGTCAAAGACAACAGAAACTTTTTTTCAGAAAATTTGTGAAAAATCCGCCATATTTGTTGTTGTATATTCTTCTTTTTGCTAAAATCTTTTTCTAGCGTCTAGCGCCCTCTTCTGGTTATTTATCACAACACATAAATTGACGTTTAAAAACGCATCGAAGTATAAATGCTCTGACGTTAAAAAATGTTTGAACTCACGGATATATTTACGTATAAAATGGCAGTAAAAATGAGCCTTTGAAAGATCCACTTCACCAATAGAATCTACTACTATTATTGTATTTTCCGTTAACACTTAAAGCTGCACAACCTGATATTAGGATAAAATTCAGGATAAAATAATTATTCATTCAATACCAAATAAAAGGACTCATCTGAGAAACACTTGGAGACTCTCTGGGGGCTGCATTAGAGTTTTTGTTTTAGAGCGAAGGAACAAACTGTTTAACCAATCACACGTTTCCACAGGACAGGAGCGCTCTGATTGGTTGATACATCTCTTATTCTATCTCCAGACTCTATCTATCAGAATCTATCACTAATAATGTGAAAGGGCTGATGTTTTATTTCAAAATACAATGTTTTATTTCCAAAAGCAACCTTGCCTGAACTGTTTTTGCTTGTTTACCTCATAGCGTGTCTCTGCAGGGGTCTACTGATCCCAAACAGCCACGTACGGATGTGTGTGAGAGATGAGACACTGTGCCTTTTATGAAAACCAAATGATAGAGCCTGAAATCCAATAACGACAAAACTCATTGAAATGCATTGTTTGAGACTGGTTATATATTATATTTACATACTGTAGACTTTGATATCCCCCTATTATCCAGGCCTGAGGGTATGCATGGATTTCACAGGCTCTGCAGTTAGTGAGAACAGGTGAGTTCAGCCCTATACTTTTATCTTCACTTTAATGACTTGAGTGTTTTTTTTATTCAAAGAGCTGGATGCCTTCTGGCCTCCATCACAGAAAAGATTGTTTGTATAAAAAATGTTCCTATTTTGTGTGGATGATGTGAGGATACAGGACTGAACGTGGGAAGGTCACACTTAATGTATCTTTTGTTTGGTTTGCTGTGAGCCGGAGGAGACAGGCTCAGAAGAAGTATATTCTATAAGGTCTACAATGTTGAGTTATACATAAAAAGTTCAGGTTAAAGCTGTGGTCCGGAGGTTACTAAAAGTTACGATCATACTATTTGCCCCTGTTATATGATAATGGAAAAGTAGATAATCTGTCTTAATTATATTGGCGAAACAATAGTTTTGATAACTCAAATACAAATTGCCAGATCCCTATAAAACACCAGACTTCTACCATGAATATGAATTAAGTAATTACTTAATGAAGCATTTTTTAATGTTTTAAAAATATATAAATGTTGGAAACTTCCAGACTACGGCTTTAAGTAAACGACTGACATTGAAGTTGTGTTAAATCAACTAAAAACAGTTGTTGTATGAAGTCTAATTCTGCATTAATTTGAAAATGAATTTACTATAAACACACGTGGAGTTGTTCATATGTTACCTTCTAAGACACAAACAGCTCAAACAGCCCGGCTCTTATACTGACTGTAAACAGGGAGTTAATGGACCTGATGTTGAGTTGTTCAAAGCCTGGCCTGTGGGAGTGACTGAAGTTAGATGTTGTCAGTATAAAGGCTGTTCCTGACACAGGTATAACCTCTTCTCCTGCAAGTTATGCAGTATATCAGGATTCTCCTCGGAGTCTGGGGCTGAAACACTGCAGTTGCTGGTTTTAAAGATTTTGTGATTATTTTTTTCCTCTATGGAGCTCCCACTATGGGATAACATTGTCTTAATACATGGATATAATGCAAAATATGTTAGTTTATTATTGGTACTAAAACGCCGGGTCTGTATTAGTGGTTTGAGTTCATTCTTTAAAAGATCTAAGACTTTTAGGGACAGCCGGACGGTGCACGCAAGTCAACAGGAGGGAGATGAAAGAAGCTTCATTCACCCCACAACTACTCATTCAGCCATCACATTGATCCCAAAGTTGTTTAAATAAAGGTGTGTGTGTGCGTGTGCGTGTGCGCGTGCGTGTGGTCTGCTAAAGGTGATGTGTGAGCCCCACTGACACATGTAACATAAATGACCCTGCAGTGATGAATGAGATCTATGGATGATGGAAGTTAGTGAGAGACTGTGTGAGAAAATAGCCTTGAAGAAAATAAAGACGTATCTCTTCACTGGGAGATAAGGCAGACAGGCTGGGGTACAGAAATGTGTGGAAAAGAGTTCCGTAAAAAAGTAAAAAATAGCACTTGGTAGTTGGAATGCTCTGATAGATCTGGACCTAAAGATCATATGGAGCAACATACATATTCATATTTTCCTGCCTTTGTGTCTAGTTAAATATTAGTAAATGGGGACTATTTAAGAGCGTTTTTGGAGTCTAAAGAACGTGTGTGTATTTCATATTGAAATCCCGGATGTTGTGCTCGTTCAGTATTTTCTTGCTCATATCACACAAGGAATGTACAGTTGCTGCAGCATTGGAAATCATCAAATTGAGTCAACTGCTGCGCAAACATAAAAGTGCAGCTCTTAGACTCCAGCATCATTGGTGTAATGAAATTGTGGGTCATTAACTGTTTCCTGTGGAGCAGACATCAATGATACAGAAAGGATACTGGTTTTGTTGTACTGGACTGAGGCAGCTCTGCTTGAGGTCCTGGCTGAGCTCATTTTCACTTATTTTATTTATTTCTCTAGGATGTATTGTTAGTATTGTTGGTTAATTGCACATTCGGTAAACAAACTGGGATGGAGCTATTGATTTGTATGTAGTGGCTTGACTACTGCATTGCTTGTATATGGCACTTAATCACAAAAGGTCCATCTAAAAGTGTGACTCTTACAGCAAAATGAAACACAATTGAATCTAAATCCTCAAAAAAAGATATATACAGTAATTTTGAATTGAAGGCGTCATCAAGAATTCCTTAGGTACAATGCTATAGATTCTAACATACAGTACACAGCCCAGAAAAGCCCAGTATGTATCATTTTCCCTCATCCTGATCATTTTCCTCTGGAGACATTCAACACTAGGAGTTTCCAGCTCAGTGTGAGCCCTGAAGCACTGGGCTTCAGCACCATGTCAACATCGGAACAATATTCACTAAACCACACATTTCTGTTTCTCTCCAGTGACTAAAAAAGTGAAAAGCTCTGTTTGGCTGTAACAGTAACTAAGATTATGTATGAGACCATAAGAGACCACAATGTTAAAATGTCAGGCCTATATGTCAAGCTGAAAGAGAGTTCCTGCCCAAGGGCATCTGAGGGACTGGATCATCCATGAGGCAGTGTGAATTGGTGAGCTTCGGGGAGAAAAGAGAAGGACTTTTCAATATATTACTTTGGCTGCTGGTTGCTCAGTTATGTGTTGTTTCACAGTGGATGTGTCCTCCTCTGAGCTTAGACCTGTGTCACATTCTAATGAGGTGAAGACTGGAGCTTGCTGCACTCTTTCACCCACACTGTGGGCTTCCTGTGTGTTTGTTTGGTTCAGTATCACCAGTAATTGAATTTAGCTGATTTGTTTAGCTGTTCATGACACACCTGGATAATATAATCATAGTTGGACTATTGCAGAATGTAGATGGTTTAATTGGACCATAGGAACAAGTGGACTCCAGGAACAGAGAGAATTACACTAAGACCAGATGCATCGACAGTTAGGTGTTTCTCTGATGAACTGTGTAATCTCTCCCAACTGAACTATATTCAACGATCAACACAGAGACCAGTCGGAGGGCTTCTTATATGAAGCTGTGAGCCTAACTGCTGTATATCTGCATATACATTAGTACTGCTGAATAAACACATATGTTTCAGAAGATTGTAAATCCAGGTCTATGTAATTAATCTTGATTTAATTTAAAAATGACAAAAAAATATGTTTTTTCATTAATTAAACTTGCCCAAGAAGCAAACAGACTTTTTGTGTTTTGTGAACTGGCTTCATTTCATGAAATCAAGCGCTCCCTGTGCTGTGGTAAACAAAATGTGTCATGGCTCCTGAAGGTGGCTCCAGGCACAACACTTTCCAAAACCTGGAAACAGACCTTCTGCTGCATAACAAAGACTGTGTGAGGAGCAATTATGAGGACCTTTCCTTGGGCCTCAGGCGGAGAGCTTCCTGAGCTCCTGGGAGGAATTATTACAGATCGCAGCAGAGAGCTACATGGTATAATCAAATGGAACGATGAACTGGAACTTGAATATATACAGTACAGGAACACAACACACTAAAGTCCCAAGGTCCATAGTATTTGGGCAGTATGCAGCTGATTTTAATGGATGGCAGTCTGTATCAATTATCCCCGCCCTTTTGAGATTCATGAAATCAAAAATGCAAATGTGTTAATCTAAACACTTTGAAATGATTGACAAGCTGGCACACACCACAATGTCAACAACGGCTCCATGCACCTGACTTTCCTCTACACGTCCCATGAATCTTGACCAAGTACTCAATCCAGGCTCAGGCCATCTCTACTTTAGATACTGCAACAATCCAATATTTTCCACCATGTCGACCCAGACTCTCTCACAGTTTGCAGTGGGGACAGACAGGTCACATGACTGGGACTTCCACACAACCTTTTACTGTGACCGATTAAAAATACTCAAGTAGACCGTTGACCTTTTCACACAGAAAAGACAGGAGCTGAGATGAAAACACAATACATGTATTATTGGCTAATTCTGTTCAGTTTGAAAGAGATTGAAAACCACCCCCTGACCTTTGACATTTTTGGGAATCCATTGTCATGACAGGCGGCACGGTGGCAAAGTTTTTAGCACTGAAGCCTCACAGCAAAGAAGTCATGGGTTTAAGTCCCTTTTTGTGGAGTTTCTCTCTGTCAACCATTCTCTGGTTACCCCAACAACATTTAGGGATGGATCTAATGCAGAGGACCCAGCATGTTTGTTTTCTCGTTAAAACATCTGACCAGCCCAAATTTGTGGTGATATACTTTTTAATTTACATTGAGGTTTGATTTTTGTAAAATGTATGATTTATAGAGAAGTTTCCGATCAGGGTGTGATGACGTCTGTTCTTCAGCATGTTCTGTTCTCACACCTTGGCTGAGTGTAAATGTAATCAGCTTATATTTGAAACTCATTACAACATCAGTGTCACTGTTTTATTCATTCATTCATATTTAATTTGGGTTATTTTATGTGAAGAAAGTACTGCATTGATTTGGAACTCATATTAACTTAATGAAGACAGACATCCACAGGGGTCAGAAAGTCTCATTACTGTCAGCATGAACCTTCTTTATGTCAAATGTATTCATTACTGCATGTCCCTCTCACACAATTGGATATTGACACAGATCTTTATTATTTAATTATCCTATTTTTAGACTTTTGTGATGCATTTATAACTACATAAAGCCATGCCTCTGATTGGAGAGATGTCTTAAAAGCCAATATTTGTACATCTGATCTGACCCAAGAGTCAAGAGAGACATCACAGCAACAACTTTATTCATCACATTGACGGCAAGGGAGCTGTTCAGTTAAGGTAAAACAATTGTATAGGAACTCTTTAACTGCTGCACAGGCCACAGTACAATAAGACAGCTCTAGAATAACAATGGAATAATCTAATCTTCAAAGAGAACTACATCACAATATGGTAAATAGTAGCTCGAGGCAATCTGCAGTAATCTTTATTTACAGAGATTTTTGGATCCAGTCAAAATCTGTGAATGTTTAGTCGCGTCTGGGTTAGAGCAGGTGCAGACACAGCTGGAGAAGAGGACTCGCTCCGCACGGGCAGCTCAGGACAGATGAACATGAGAAATACTCCTGAGACACACGCAGCAGATAGGGATTCAAATGAAAGTCAGATTATTGAATTGGTCTCACTTAGTAATGTGGAGCTCTGACGTTCATTTTGATAAAGGCACCTTTTTTCCATGGCACTTTCACTATTAAGTTACTCGTGAAAGCTATTTTGATTTATTTTTGTCCAGCTTTTATCTTTAGATCCTTATGGTGCGTGTGAATATGTATATTTCTCTAAAAGCAAAAGCTGTATCTGAAATAAAGCCTTTGTACATAATGTAAATCATCATGGGACCTGAGCATAAAATGTATTTTTTAGATTTGATTCAATTATTATTATTTTATATATAACATAGTGGATGCTGAAAACATGGATTTATTTTTAAACACCTTTCAATGTATTTCCAACTGAATGAATGCTTTGTATTCCTTGGAGCTCTTCATCTTTTTAGTAATGCAGACAAACATCTTGGTGCACCTCAGATATATCTTGTCTTTGCTCAGTTAATATTTCAGATTCTCCCTGAATGCTTGATATCGACCACCTGCCAGGCTTTCCTTCAGCTCCTCAGCCAGATGTAATTTGAAGTGGATATTCTTGGATGGTTGGCTGAGGGCCCTACTCTCTGAATCCAAGAGTGAGTAAAGTGAGGAGGCCCTAGGTCTAACATGCAGTCACACAGGCCAACACCTGTTATCCTGATGTTTAGTTACTGCTGGCCTTCACACCTGGGCAGGGGCCTTTTTTATTGGACCACCTAGTGCAGATGTTCACAGGTTCTTTACCATACACCATGGAGCTCATCAACACGTCATCTTCTCGCTTCAATCTTTATGTTTTGCTCCGAGAATTTTCCACAGCCATCACCAAATCCAATGCTATTATAGAGACATCCCCACCATCTCCAGTCAGTTATAGGTCTTGAATATATATATGTATTTTAAATGTAGTTCCTGCTTCATAATAAAGCAGGGATGTATTCTTTGTCCTTCAGCCATTCTCCATCTCTGTCCCACAGGAGGTTCTACAGACGTCTGCAGTTTGTGAATAGTTTAAACAGCCCCTGGTTGGACAGCTCCGTGTGCTCTGGGAACACTTAAAAGAGACACATGCAGAGACAAAAACAGAAGAGGATTTAAAGGCAGGGGAACGAGGACAGACTGGAGTTCTTCCTCTGTTTGCATCAGTCCAAACTTTTATCCAAGACATGAAGAAGAGGCCTTAGTGTCTGACAGTAAGCCAGACAGTGAACTAATCATGTTGATGGTCTAAAAGATAGGCTAGGATGGGAAGAAAACTGGAGTAAACAAATGGCGATGTGTCAGAACCATGGACCTATTATATCATCAGGATAAGGCTCCGCCCCCTCTGCCTTTGTGCCAATCTGCGTAGTGGTCACTCGGTGGTACTGCCAAATCCACCTGGGCCCAAAAAGGATTTTTCCTGACACCTACAACTTCCATAATGGATGGATTCAGTGGTGTTTATTCTAAAGTTAAAAATCCCCAAATTGGCCAAAAAATGACTTTTATTACAAGTCACGTTCATGCTGATTGGTCAGAACAGACCGCGTGGTTTCAGCGAGGGCTCAATTGGGCCCATAATGGGTAAATGGTGGCCTCCATAATGCGGAAGTCAAAATCAAAATATACTGAACTAAACAGCGGCCATCTTGCTACTCACTATCCTTTAATAATGCATCCGTGATCAGAACAGGGTTGTTACATCATCATTTTTACTGTGTATGCTGTTATACTAGTTTAGAGCTTCAGAGCAAAAACATTAACAACATTTAAAAAAGAAGGTGGTAGCCATGTTGGATTTGGTCAATATTACCAAAGAGCTGAAAGTTACATAGTGTTGGTTAAATGTTGTGTTAATTGGGACCCTATGTATACGTATTTTACTTAAAAAATAACTCAAGTTAAATTTAGTGCAAGACTGGTACAACATTGGTAACTGCAGTCAGTCCTCATTTCTGTTGGTCCAATAATGAGCAGATTTCTGCAGTGTGTTCTGAGCTGGTCACAGTCTCTCAAACTCTTGGTGCGTTAGTGATGCAGTAGATGGCAGCTCTGTCAGTGCAGATGAACCAGAGCTGGAGACTGTCCTGCCGTTTTGTACAAACTGCCACAATCTATCGTCACACCTGCTCGTCCTGGTTCTCCAAACACTGAGCTGTAAATGGAGGCCACAATATGTGCTGCTTACATCCTGCTGGTTCCTTCCAATTGGAACCACTCCATATGTCCCCCACCTGTTCCTCCAAACAATGCTTCTGTCTCCATCTTGATGATTATATTTGCAAAAACTTTCCTGGTTAAAAAAATAAATACATGTAAATAAATAAATAATCCTGTTAAATGATCCTGTTCACATCATAGATTTCTGCGTTAACAACTGGAACGCTTCAACTCTGAGATTCTGTCAGTCTGAGCTCTGATTTCCGAGCTCCGAGGACAGCTGGAACGCAGCATAAATCAACTAAACTGAGTAAAGACCAACAACCAGACAGAAGTACATTTCATAAACGTATGACTGGAGCCTATTGGCTTTAGGCAGGCTATGGATAATGTTGGACTCTAATGATGAGGCTAAAGACAAATCAACATTAATTCACTCTAGGCAATTTAGATTCAAATCTTGTATATTGTATATGAGGAGACTAACAGCTGAAAAAATGTTTTGCCAATGGTCCTGTTGGTCTTAATAAAAAGCTGGTGAGACTAGGAGAGTCTGTGGAATTTCAAAATCATTCAGTGTCACAATCTGATGGCACTGATTCTGCTTCAAAGGCGTATTCAACTTACAAATATTCAATTTACATTCAAAGATGCAGCAGTCGTTACTCCTCACTTCTGGAGCTATTTCTGTTTGTTGACTTATTAGAGATCCAACCAACTCCCCGAACACAGCTTGACGCCTATCAGGTAAGACAGAAAACTCTTTTGATTTCATCTTTTGATACTTACTAGACCTCTGGATGAATGGGGATGTTAATTAGTGAAGGTGGAGGTGTTTTAGTAGCCCACATGCACACTCACACGCTTACAACAGGGGATTATATCTGCGTGGCATGGTGCGGAAAGAAGTCTAAATCACGCTGAGAACAGGAGCAGGAGCAAACTGTCAGGGGATGATGGGATGAATCCAGCCTGGAGCCCCCACCCTCTCTCAGACACTCACTATCCCCACTCCTGTGCTCTTCCTGGAATGTGAATTAGAATTATAGTTCCACATGGTATTGAATGTTACCTTACGTAATACTTAAATTAACTGGTATTATAAGAATTTGCGTTAGAGTTGACATTATTTGAAGCTTGTTTGTCAAAAAGCATAATGCATAATATCAGTGAGTGATGGTTTGAATCTAGTTGTAAGCCTCCACACACATTCATATACTTTCTGTCACTCTTTACCTCCCCCTGGAATTAGCTTTAGGCACCATTTGACATTCTTCTCTTTCACAAATGGATTTAACCATGATTGGCAATGTTAGCATTAACAAGGAACTGTGCAGACGTTCAGTTCTTTTATTTTTGGGCATTATTCCTCTCCAATCTGTGAAAGCCTGTTAATGTTGGTGAGAACTGTGACCTAATTGAGACGAGACACCAAGAGGGAGCTCCATTCACCCTACGACAACGTGTTTAGCTATCACCTTTCCTCCAGAGCTGTTCAATTAAGGTAAAGAAGTTTCACAGTTCAGTTTCATTGTTTGTGAGTGGGCAGAAATGATATCACGTTATTGACACTAGAAAACCACATGATACATTCCTTTTTTTATTTGCATTGTGTATAAATTACATTTTTACACCATTATCTTCAAACACAATACAGCCATGTTCTGAGTAAAGGTCTGCTGCATTTCAGATAAAGACTATCAGCTTCTTCGGTTGTACTCCAAATACATCAACCATGGGCCATATCTGTCCTTTTGAACATGCAGAGATCTTATAGGTGTTCTGTGGAACAACTCTGTGTATCGTATATACATAGAACAGGCTGATTAGAGAGAGGTAAGCTGAGGCTGTGTGATAAACCTCTACCATGTGAAGACTTTGCTGTGAATCTTGGGTATATCTGTGATGTTCTGATGCAATACTACAGTAAGGAATAATGAAACCGTTTTATGAAGATGAACTACATGTCTTGCTCAAGGACACGACAATTGTATGCACAGATCCAACCCTCCAGGTAGCCCTTACTGCAAGAGATAAGCAGTGAACTGACGGTACAAAAATCAGTAATTTCCTCCCGAGTGTGGCTCCAGTAACTATACTATAACAGATTTAAACCGCACATCATTGTCCTGCACCTCGGACGCCCCGCCTTTGATTTCCGTAAAAAGTGAAGCAGCCTGATGTAACTCCCACAGTCTCTGAACTGTACAGTACAGCAAAGAGCCTTTTCATTATGATTGCAGGTTTTTAAATTTATGTTCATTCATAAGAACCAGCTGGATGAATCGATTTGTGGAAATCCCAGCATAAATTCATTAGAATTTTTTTTTAAAAGTTTTTCAAGACACAGTAATTCTCAGTAAAATGTATGAAT
Organism: Philypnodon macrostomus; assembly: GCA_036025475.1. Classification (NCBI taxonomy): domain Eukaryota; kingdom Metazoa; phylum Chordata; class Actinopteri; order Gobiiformes; family Eleotridae; genus Philypnodon; species Philypnodon macrostomus. The sequence goes on from JAVQKC010011816.1 coordinate 14,365, forward strand.
TTCTCAATATGAATATTATTATTATTATTATTATTATTATTATTATTTGATTATCAGAACAATAACATAAAAAATACCCACCATATATGATAGGGATTATATCTCTCAGCTCATCTCTCAGTCCCCCTGAAAGAGCTGGAGGAAGTGTCTGGGGAGAGGGAAGTCTGGGCATCTCTGCTTAGACTGATGCCTCCGTGACCCTGCCCCAGGTAAGCAGAAGAAGATGGATAGATGGAAATTAGGCTTTCAGATATGTTTATTATAAAAAATAGTAATAAAGTAACTCTAAGTAAGAATTATTTTTCATTCATTCATTTATTTTCTTCAACTTATATGTGACCTAGGAAACCTAACTGATGATTCACTCTCACATTCATCTGGAGAGAACCAACAGTAACCACTTGGGGAGGACATGTAGACTCCACCCAGAGAGTCTGAGAATTAAACCCACAAGACAACCATATAGCACAATGTTTAGTCTTTCCAAGCCTGAAAACCTCGGAGCTACATTTACTCCCCCCTCCACAGACAGCTCTTGTAGGAGATTAGAACCCCTGTTGTTTCCAAATGGACGAGGAGCGTTGATGTGAGCTGTAAGCCCTTGTGTGTTCGGCTCCACTGCTCTGCTCTTAATGCTTTTTGAATTGGACGGTGGATTTGAATTTATCTAAAGAAAGTGAATGGGAACATCACACACAAGTGTCCGTCTGAGCTAAGCCTTTAAACACAGCAAATTGTCTTATATTTTCAGCTGTCACGTCTGTCTCCACTGACTTCTGTTAACTTCATATACAAGTCTGGAGGTGGTGATTATGAGATAGTATAAATGGTAATAGTGTACAGTGACAGGTGGTTAGTGATCTTGTCTCCCGGCAGGAGGAGGTATGTGGGTTAAATCACGCCGACTGGCCACAATCTTTCTGGATGCATGGCTTCCCTGTGTTACTGTGGATTCTCCCCAGGTACTCCAGTTTTTGCTTCTAGTGAAAAAACGTGTCTCTATGTGTCAGCCCCCATTGGTGATTGTGCTGCCTAAAGCCCATAGTTACTGGGAGATAATACAAGGAGGACATACAGGCTTTTATAGGAATCATTTTATAGTCCACACGGGTTCACGCAGCCCCACGCTGTAGTGTGTCTGCCCGGCCCGTTGGTGGCGCCGTGACACTCCTGTGAAAACACTGGGTAGCTCCATGTTGGTTGTTCTTGTCAAAGTGCAATGAGTTATAACACTCTGGGACCCGGTTTCCAAAATAATTGTTTTCAGGCTCCTCAAAACGCTGGATCCATGTGGATGAAACGCCTAGACGATGAAATACTTTTGTGAATACGCCTAAGCTCGTCTCGTGTGGACAAGGCTTTAGACTCTACCCGGAGAATCAAACCCACAACCTCCTTGCTTTGGATCAGTACCCGGCCATTACTGGCATCTGCCACTGCACACCCCCATCAAACAAATATTCCTCTGAAAAAACGGATTGGCTTATACTGTTGTTGAATACATGCTGTTAGATCTTCATATTGCGAGATTTACCAAAGTCACAATGACATGCATTTGTTCAGTTTAGAACATCGCTTTCTGTAAAATCAACTCTTTCTGTACTATTTCTGTGAAATGTTTTATTGCATTTTCTCTGGTTGACAGCTGTCATGAGCATAACGTTCTTTGTTTAGTCAGCATTACAGTCCATTATCTAGAGACAATGACCATGCTTTCACCATCTTTTTCTGGGTCTGTCTTCTTTACATGCAAATATATTTAATGAGACGTAATCAAGAGGTTTCAACTTTTCTATTGATGATTAAAATGTGCTGTGTCAATCTGACAGGTCATTATGTTGATAGACTTTTTGCTCTCTTTAAGCATTTATGATTAACCTGCAGAAATAACTGGACATGTCGCCTCAAATGAAAATGAATGCTCTCATGAAAAGCACATTTGTTCATAATGATTAAAACAAACAGCTGTCTCTGAAACTGTAGAGGCCATAAATGAACTTAAGTAAATACACCGTGAGATGTTTAGTTCTGCCAGAAAAGCTCTGTTAAAACTGACATGAAAACTACTAGTATAGGACGACAAAGCACACACCACCCACTTTATTCTAGTTACATACATGCAATCTGCAATACATTCACACTTTTCAAAAATACATATGGCACAATATCTGTCTATCCATCCATCCATCTCTCTCTCTCTCTATCATCCATCCATCTCTTTCTCTCTTTCTCTATCATCCATCCATCTCTCTCTCTATCTATCATCCATCCATCTCTCACTCTCTCTCTATCATCTATCCATCCATCTCTCTTTCTCTCTCTATCATCCATCCATCCATCTCTCTCTCTCTCTCATCCATCCATCTCTCGCTCTCTCTCTCTATCATCCATCCATCCATCTCTCTTTCTCTCTCTATATCATCCATCCATCTCTCTCTCTTTCTCTCTCTCTATCATCCATCTATCTCTCTATCATCCATCCATCCATCCATCTCTCTATCTATCATCATCCATCTCTCTCTCTCTATCTATCTATCATCCATCCATCTCTCCCTCTCTCTCTCTATTTTTTACATTGAAATAATGTATGATTTACTGCAGTGTTGAGTCAAGTTGTGTAATGTGTTCTATGTCTTAATGCTTTTTCAAAATGTTCAGATCAGTGTTTTCTCAGTGAATGTCCTACCTTTAGCAGCTGTTCTGAATGCACTTGACTTGAGCTCCTGAAGAACATGCACACTGTGGTTAGGTATGGTGCCTAACAACACTTTGCCTTTAACCACTGGAGACCACATACTGTATGTTCAGCACATTTTCCATTTCTGAACCTGGGACAGGACAATGGGGTTGGATTGGTCAATTTGTCCAGCTGTTGATCTGTGTGAACCGGTCATTTAAGGTCATGTTGTTAATCTAAATGCTAATCCAGGTTACATAGGGTTGATTCACATGTGCTCTGTGGGCATTCTGTTTGGTCAGTCAAATTATGTGTCTCAGTTATTTTGTAGAAAACAGCTACAGAAAAAGGCAACAGACTGGAGTCATTAACACAGTTGGAGGAAGCCATTTTGAATTGAATCCTGTGGATGTGTACTTTTCTCAGATCCGTTCAAACCCTTGAATAATGCTTTTTTTAACACCTCACCTTTGTTTGGAATGACTAGAAATACTCCGATTACTTCTGTAGATTGCAGTTTAAACACAGTGACCAAATACATTCAGACTGAATCAGGCAGGGTAATGTTTAAAGGTAACATTGTAACTTTTGTCCACTTGGGGAGCTAATGATGGCTGCCAGACGTTGTCTAAAAGGTATGTATTTTGGTTCTTTTGGTGCAGATTCTGGTCATTTACACTGTAGACATGTTAGATTTCTCTCTGAGCTTCTGGGTACACTAAATGAATATTGTGAGAGGCTCCACAAGTGTCGGTAGTCACTGAGGGCCTTTAATCCAGTTCATACAGTAATTAATCCTTTTGATTCTGTGTCTAAGTGTAGTTTTTATAAAAGAAAGGCTTGCCTCCCACCAAACACTATTAAATGAAGAGTGCTTATGTCTCTTGTATTACATTGAATAGCATAATGGAGATTCACACGATTGAAGGAAAGCAGCTGAAGAATAAATTACTCATTCATTCTTTTCTATTATTATTCTGATTGGTCCGCGTCCACAGATTGTACGTGTGGACGCGATAACTCGAAAACTAAATGCCAGATCAGGTTCAACATTTGCACACAGGTACATATCACAAAGACGCAGAACTGGATCAATTTTGGTACTTCAACGATGAATATTAATTAAATAATTAATTGTGAACGCAATAACTCAAAAAAGTCTTTGCTGGGTCTTTTTCAACTGTTGCACACAGGTACATATCATGAAGATGCAGAACTGGATTGAGTTTGGTACATCTTCGTTTAATGACAATTAAGTAATTCACAAATTAATGTCTTTATGGTATGTACCTGTGCAAATGTTGAAACTGATCCGGCAATTCGTTTTTGAGTTATTGCGCTCACACGCTGTTTTCGCCGATATAATTACAGAGGTCAAATAAAGAATGCCTCTATATCGCCCCCATGTTTACGACCCCTATGGTACTCTGGACACACTTTGTGGCTTGACCCTACAACAAACAGGAAGTTGGTCATTTTGGATTGAAAATGGGAAGTCAGGTATATTTGACAGCCTCTAACTTGCACATACTTTTTTCCGATTAGGTTTAAACCTGAAACCCCTAACTAGGCCTACGCTGTCGTAACCGACACAAGGTGTATACGGGCGAAACGCCAAAAAGTCAAATAGACTTTTCCAATGTTTGTCATGGTTTGGGGGCGGGGCCTTTTAATTGCTTGTTAACAATATAAAAACCCTTAGAAATCACACAATGTCTGATTAAGGCGCCAGTTGGTGCCATAGCAGTTGTGGCGTATGGGGGCGTTTCGCCGATATACACCTTGCTGTCGTAGACGACAGCGTAGGCCTAGTTTCTGATAGTTTCTTGATAGATAATGGTTGTATCAACCAATCAGAGCGCTCATGTCCTCTGGAAGTTTAGTCCCTTGCTCTAAAACAAAACCCCTTATAATACAGCCCAGAGAAGGTCTCAAAGTCAAATTTTTTCACAGATGACTTCTGGTATGCTGTACAATTGATTGAATAATTAGTAGAGATTTTTGCTCAAATAGAAGGGGAAATATTAGGTAGTGCAGCTTTAAGTAGTTTTTTTACTCAGTAGTTGTGTTTAAAAGTTTGAATGATGCGCTCCTCTTCTTCTCCTTCTCAACCCTCTATCACGGTCTCACACAAACCAGGAAGTCTCGATCAGCGGTCTGAAGATGGCTTTCTTCTCACTTCCACTTAAGAATAAAATGGCTGTGAATAAGCTGTGAATTTTAAAATAAAACATCAGCTACCTCACATTTTTCTTTAACTTATAATTATTATATAACTAGATAGATTCTAGTAAATAATAAATACATTTAAAAAACGTTTTTCTTACAATCTGAGAGTTCATGTACTGTGGAAGCGTATGATTAGTTGTCCCTGCACTCAAAACAAAAACCCTTATAATACAGCCCACTGAGGCTCAGACGACTTCTGGTATGCTGTTCTATTGACTGTTTCTTCTTTTTTTTTGCTCAAATACAAAGTGAAAATATCAGGTACTGGAGCTTTAACTCTTACTTGAATAAATATTTTACTTTTACAGATAAACCTCACCCTGAGCTTGATGGTGTGCAGTCTGATTTGTGGTTGTTTGATTTGGATCAGATGAGCCATACTGACGTCACAGCCCACATTTTCCTCACAGCTCAATCACGTGTTTCACTCTTCTCTCCACATTTGGACAGTCCCTTTTAGACTGAGCTCTATCTGACACGCCACAAACCATACTCACACTTCCTGTTCCTGAAACAACTTCAGGTTATTTTTTTTGTTTGTTTTGTGCCCGAGGATGCTGTGTAAGTGTCATTACTGCAAAAAAAGAATTCTAGATAAATGATTACTTGAATTCAGAATATGAATCTTGATTGAATCTAGTTGAGATTTCAATGTAATTCTGATAATATATAATGTTCTTATTTCAAGGATAATTCTCTATTTCAAGTGCAATATTTTTTTATTACAATGGGTCGACCAGTAGGAAATAATTTTTTTGTCTCTAGCTCCTCTAAAGCATCACAAAATGTCTGCCAACGACGTAAAAGATAAACTCAAATCAAGATTAATATTCTGGATACAACTTATTTGATATTCCTTTTTTGTTTTAAATTTGTTTTATTTTTTCCAGTTCCTCTAAAGGACCAGCTTCGCATCATCGGTGGACATTTTCTGACATTTTTGTTAAGAGGAACATTTTGTGCCACTTTGAAGAATAAACGACTCAATTCAAGACAACTTTAAAGAGATTTAACACTGTAGATGAACCAAAAATGCCTAATGTGTGTTGAGCTCACCCTCTGATGGGGTCCTCCTTTGACCCTCTGGTGTGGTCCTCCTCTGGCCCTCTGGTGTGGTCCTCCTCTGACCCTCTGGTGTGGTCTTCTTCTAAACCTCAGGTGTGGTCTTTCTCTACCCCTCAGGCATCTGTCTGTACAGTATGTAGACTGCTTTTGGACTGACTCCGATGTTCCTCTCGTGATTGTGAACAGTAGGAGGAACTTTCGAGTTTAACACTGCGGCAGCAGTGGTTTGGTTTCCTTGAAAAAAAAACAGCAGCTCAATGACACCCCTCTCAAATGTGTCAAAAATGTCAGTTTCTATACAGCAGTTTCAGTTCTAATTTACTGCAAAACCTTTTCTCATCTCACAAGTCTCCAAATGACAAATTGTTTAATTCATACTGGAACAATGAAAGCAATTATGTCACTGTAACTTCCAGGAGTCATCAGAAAACCTGATAGAAGATGCGATCACTCAAGGTCCCTACAAAATATAAACCAGCCCACTATAGCTCAGATGAGGTTAGCCCATCTCAGGGTAATTCTTCAAATATTACAGATTACAATTGTGTCACTTGGATCAGGGTTTTAAATACAATACTTACTTTGTGATTTACCGACCTATTGACCTATATATCTATGTCTATGTCAGCCTTTTTTTAATGTTTTAAGTGTGTGTTCAGAGTAGAAAAATATCAAAATATTAAATAGCATTTTTAATCTTACTACTATATTGTTTTTAAAACCAAGATTCCGATCACAGCACATTTGAAACCAGTCTGGAAACATTAACACTTGAAAGAAGAGAACATATTAATTGTTCAATTTACACAAGAAATGTAAGTAGAGGTTAAACTCACAAGGCAGGTTTTATATTTTTTTGTGCAGATCTTATATTATGTAAAAAAATGTCAGCCTTTGCCATTTGCGACCATTAAAATTGTGCCTTGAATACAATAATTATGCAGCCCTAGTTCAGAGCGCAGCACAATACAGAACCAGCCTTCACCACCAGCTCAACCACTCACAGTAAAATGCTAATATTTTCAAAAAGTGGGATTGTCCAGCCAAAATCCAGTGTTAATACACAAGCTATATGCCCTAAAACGACGGTGAAGGTTGTCATTCATCCAAGTAGAGGTCATTCTGAAAGTTGAAAAAGGGCATCTGGACAAGGTTTTGATTGTTGAAAAGCTTTCATCTGCCAGTCCAGCAGACTTCTTCA
>JAVQKC010011817.1:0-25120 GCA_036025475.1 Philypnodon macrostomus
ATCGGCTAAAGCACCACTAGAGTGAGCTATAGCCCCACCGTGCCTCACATATACGCCCGACCATAGCTCATCACACTGGGCTTTTCACAGCTGTCATACGGCCATGATGACAACAGACTGCTCTTTAAGCAAAGGAAGTTTTCACGGCGCGAAACCTGCGAATTTACTGCGGTTTCGCGCGACAGGTTTCAAAATGTCAAGCGACAAGTAGACGCGACAGACGCGAAAATTTCGCGTTTGTCGTGTTTGGTGTGAACGCAGCATAAGCAGGGAACTCCCGCCTTCGACCACCACCCGATCCACATTGCACCATGTTACCTCCTGCGGGTGGTTGGTCCACGGCCTGACAGCATGTGCACAGGTGAACCACAGACCCTCCGGTTGAAGGGCGAGCATCTACCCACTGCACCACCGCCGTGGCTTACACAAACATGTGGGAATGAAACAAAACACAACTTTGGGTTTGAGGTAGAAGCAACATTAGAACATGGTTAAAAACTATATAGATATATATTTTTTGCATAATATACTATCACCAACCTTTCAGTTATCGGCCATCAACTCTACCACCCTGAGCTCTTTCCACTACACAACCCATAGCCTTCTTGTCAGTTCCACATGTTTGCAAGTTAATAGTTTCTTAACTCAAGTTGTTTCCTATCAACAGTCCCCCCTTAATTACTTTTTCAAACCAGTCCACTCTGACTGTTTTAGCTCTTTCCTGATGAATATAGAAGGCTGCTTTTCACATCGGCCCTTTTGATTAACACAGGATGGAAACAATTACATGGGGTAGAAGTGGGAGTGTAGCGGGGGAGGTTGAGGCAAAGCTGTCCATTCAACAGCTTTAGACGCTAATTAGCTAATGGAGGATAAAGAAGCAGGAACTGTAGGCGTTTTATATAAACATACTCTACTTCTTCTTACTATATTGATCTGTAAGGCTTTAGTCAGATAGAATTGCCATTTTGTTTTGAGCTGACAATATTTTATAAAGAAGCCAATTGTGTGTTGACAAGTTAACTACATTTTGATGTTAATGAATGTTTTATAGTATAAAATATAATGTAATGTGTTTATTACCCTTTAAAATGTCATATGGAATGTTCAAAATTCCAGAATGGAGGCGATTGGAGCAACTTTAAAAAAAGTAGGATTTGTGGTGATGGATAGAATAATTCTGAACATACAATAAAAAACCATTGTGGTCTTCAACATTTCTGTAAGGACTTGTCCAGTAAAACCTACAAATCATGAATTTTGCCTCCAGCCAAAATGCTAACAGTATACTAATGTGTACATTAAATAAACATAAAATGTGAGGTATATTCACTAATGTTTCCTAACCAGGCTCTGATATCACCTACATGTAGCAGAGTGGTTGTCATTTGCCAAACCCATCTAGATTTCTTCATATTTTGCAATATTTTGTGGTCAATGCAAATTTCTCTATTGAAAATATATTATGATCTTTCCTCCAGTTGCCTCCATTCTAGAATTTAGAACATTCTGTTTTGAAACTTTGAAAGGGTCTAGTAAGCCAAGATTACTGTGACGAGCAAAGTTAATGCACTGTAGCATGATTTAACAACCTTCCCAGATTAGCAGATTGTCATAACACACTTATTTTATATTTTTAAAATGTCAATTGAAATCTGTTTTAGACACAATTGAAGTACATTTAAATGGGGCAAGCGTAGCTTACATTTCAATTAGGATTATTGATAAATGAGTTATTAACCCTGCCACCTAACATTAACGTCTCAGGTTCAATTTCAGACACTGCAAGGCATTTTTGTCTATAGATTGAATGTTCTGCCTGTCTAAATCACTTAGCCTTTAGCGCATTTGCTATGCTAGAAATAAAATAGCTAACTGTTTATACACACGCTAATGTCCTAACCAGTTGTTGACATTGTATAGCTTGGTTGCCAGTTACCAAAACCACATTGACAGTTCATATTTTGCAATATTTGGTTTGTTACAGAAAATGCTACTCCATAGAAAATGTTCCAAAAAATAAAATGGTCTAAACATTGGAATGGTTTTTCAATTTCAGATATTTTATATTGTCTGCACCAGATATGGCAAGACATAAAACTGCATCACCAAGTCCACAAATCAGCAATGTCCAATGAAAATCAATGTTCACCCTATATCATTCCAAATCTTAAAATTCGGTTGATAAACTGTGATTGACTTCTGAGACAGTTTATCAGAGAGTACAAATAATATAAGCTATTATCGTATTACAAGACTACAATGTTGTTTGCAAATAAAACCAATAAGTCTCTGAAAGTAATGACCATTGACGTTGTTACATCACCCTGGATTAGAGAGTCTATTTTATGTTCCTCCGTCTACATTTTTAGTGAAGGCTTAATTAAACCTTCTTTTTAAAAACCCTGTGTGAAAAGCCTTTAAGCTCTACACTTCTCAGCATCGATCTGATCATTGTATTTGGAATTATGTGTCCCCTCCGGCAGCTCCTTCTTCTTCTAATCTCATCTGTGGTAATTGCTATCACTGTAGACATGTGCTGAATCAAATAAGGCTATTGTTTGACAGTGTTTGAACCACATGTCATTAAGAGATGCAGGTGTCTTTACCCTGTCAGTGAACTGATGCATGGTTTAGCATAACATTAGCATGATATTAGTAGAGCAATTGGTGTGAAGGTGCTTTTGTGTCAGCAGTGTAAATGAATGCATAGCATATTCCATAACATTAACACATAGTATAATACATTCATTATCTTCACCTGTTCTTGTGAGGGGTCGTGGGAGAATTTGGCCTTAGGCGTACACCTTTGACAATGGCCAGTCAGTTGCAGGGCTGACACTGAGACTTTAACATACTTTCACTCTTACATTAATTCACCAAAGGCAATTTAGGTTGACCAATTCTCCTAACACATGGATGTCTTTAGGTGGTAAAATGCTGCCAAAGTACACGGCCAGAACCCACAGTAAGGCAGGGAAGACATGCAAACCCCACCCAGATAGATTGTAGTTGGCCAGCCCAAGGATTGAGCTATGTGTGATTGATTGTTCAAAGTCATTGATTGTTCAAACATCACAGATTTTACTAGCAAAAGGAAAAACAAACTCCCTATCACTGATGTTATGTTAATGTGAACCGGGTATTTAAACACTTCTAGACCTTGCTATTTTTCTTAGTTAGTATAGTTTCATCTTAAACATCAATCCAAACATGCAGCAAAGTCAGAAAAAGCCAATAATGACAGTCAGTTTTGCTTTACATTTTTATCACTCCAGCCATAATCTCAAACAAACATAACCACCAACATACTAATTTATGCTATCTTCCAAAAGCCCCAAAAAACATCACTGTGGCTGTGTTCTGAACCTTCACGAGAGGCTGGGAGTTAAAAAGGGGGAGCTTCCTGGCTGGTCTAGATGCAATCATGGTCCCTGTATCTGATTGCTCCGGAGGAAATTGGATGAGCGGCTGCAGTAGATGGGAAAGATGACTCCTTTGTCACTGTGTCAGTCAGTTCCCCACTCACCCTTTGAGACCAATCAATGTCCAGGGCACCAAGCACTTCTCTGGTATATTCGTGTCTGTGTGTGCGTTAGAAGACACTGTCAATTATAGGCAGTAAAACAACATCTTGATTCACGCCGACCTCTTTCATGTGTTACAGTTTTTAAGATATGATGTGCCGGAGAATGAAATGATGGTATGAGATGAGTGGTGAGATCTACAGTATAAAAGTAATATGCAAGATTATATATCACAGAACTGTAAATGTATTGCAATAACACCATGGTCTGTAATCTGACATAGAGTTATACTGTTAAAATGATTTTCCTGGCAATTTGGTTGTGATATAGAGCTATACAAATGAAATTGAATTGAAGTACAACCTATGACTAACCCACATCTAAACTAAGACTAAATGATGTCTTAATCATGTGTAATCTAGGACTAAACATGGTCTAAATCATGTCCAAACTAGAAATAAACATTGACCATGACTAATCTAGTTCTGAATCAGGTCCACACCAGGACAAAACTAGGTCTAAACCATAAAGGCCTGTGCAAACCAAGCCAACAGCCGACCCTATTGCCAACACTAAGAAACCCCCCTTTCTTGGCCGAGAAATGAGCCAACACACCAGCGCGAGAACAAAGCCAAGCGTATGTTCTATGCATGTGTGTGACACAATATCCCCCCTAACGGCAGGTGGCACTACTCTGTATTTGTGGGAAAAAACTAAGAAAACAGGACATGACGAGTATAGCATATAGCATGTAGCTCGCAGTGATGCTTGTCTTTACTCACTTGGTGTATCTTTCTGTTGAGATGACATATCATTTCCAAATGCTAGTTAGGCAGAAAATACAGTAAGCAAGTTTATCTGACCACAAAGAAGTGCAGAATGACAATAAGTGGGGCCTAGCGGTGGGGCTAATGGCTAAGCTAATGGCCTTGCCAGTGGAGTTGCAGCTTTAATGGCAGTAGAAACAAGTTTTTCAGTTGTTTATTCTTTATTATGTGGAGATACATCTGAGGCATCTCTACTCTAGAGTGAGAGAGAGACATTGTAGATACAGTAAATGATTCTGTAAAGATAAAAGTCCCCTTCTGTATCAGTGTGTATGGTTTGTTTTTCTGCATTCGTCACTTCCAGTCCAATTCTCATGCACTCAATCGCTAAAGCCTAAACCAGTACTAAACTTGGGATGTTTGCCGGCCCCTGTACCACAGAAAACCACTGAGCTATGTCTATATCCATACCCCTATTCATAGCCTCAACTCATTGTATCACGTTCACCATCAGTCATTCTTCCTGATCGGATGTGGCTGTAGCTCAAATTAGCATTGTAAATCTGCTCATTATTCCACGCACCATTAGCCTTGTGTAGCTCCCACTATCTCCCTGTATTACACTGTAACACATATCACAGAGCCATCTCACACGGCTGTCTTATCACCACAGACGCGCATTAAATCATTCATGAACTCAACAAGCAACATGACCTTTTACTCTAGCCCGTGTGCAATGTGTCACTGGTGGTACATAATGTATTCTGCAGGTTTAGTCTTGATTTACTTAAGTTTAAAGATGATTTTGTTTCTGTTTTAGCCATATTTGTTCTGTTGAGTCCTAGTTTCAATTCAGAATATCAGTCTTCTTTTGAATCATTATAACTAGTTTTTATGTTTTTGTGTTTGTTTTTTTTTGTGTGTGTTATTGTCCCCTTGACTTGGAGTCTTTAATAAAGTTTCTATATTTACATTTATAAGATTTTTAGGCCTAGATTATTTCACTGTAATTTCGACAATGATCTGCTTGAACTGCAGTTTTATTATTACATTCAAGCTAAATTATCTGTCTTGAAATCAGTCAAAAGATCTGAGCCTTAAAAAAATATATAAACTTAATATTCGGAATTCAAGTCATTTTAACTAATGCAGATATTTCTTTTTTGCCATATCTGGTTTAAACCTTGCTAGGCCTGGTTAAATCTTAGGTTTACATTTAATGAGCAGGTCGTCCACTACAGCCGAAATGTTGGCAGTTCAATTCCTACTCCAGCTAGCTTACACTGTTGTTGTCATGTTCTTGTGCAAGACACTTAACCCACAATGTCTTCAGTGTGTAGGTGTCAAAAAGTGCTTGGTAAAAAAATCATTCACCATTTTTACACCCTAAAATATATAGTTGAGACAATATAACAAATGTGTCTGTGTCTGGAGGGGTTTTCCCCAGGTTATCTGGTTTTTCCCCCATCAACCCGGTTTTCCCAATCAACCCCTCAATCCTGGCTCAAGCTCTGTTGAAGGGGCTCTGTGGTCACCCATTGCTCCTAACATTTTGCCCCAATGGGTATGGGGAAAATAAAGTATATCTGGCATAACCTCATTAGCAATTGGGATGGGCTAATATTGGAAATTATTCCTTAAAATTACCATTTATAATTTCACTTAATGATAATTTAATCATAAATCTCAAATCAATCTCTTGAATTTGGGCAGCCCTTAAACTCAGCATTCACAAATCTTACATGTGTCAACTCAAGTGTCTTTTTTTTCTTTTTTGTGCAGTTCCCTGAATCCCGTGAAGAGTCCAATTCCCCATTTGTCTTCATCTGCACCAACCCTCAGGAGTTGCTGGTCAAATTCCCCATGAAAGGGAACCACAAGATCTGTAAGTACTACTTCTTCCATGTCATGTCAAGTAAGGTGAATGAAATCAGCTTGCACACATTGCGGATTTATGTCTAAGTTCCTGTCTTCCTTCTGCATTTCTCTACACTCGTATAAAGCCAGAAGAGTGACAGTGGAACAATAAAACACTGGCAATGAAACACGTTTAGAGGTGTTTTCATTGCATATAATAACAATCTGTCCATGGCAAGGAGATGTCTGAATTCTGCCTTTCTTTTTTCAAATATTTTTTTATTGCTGTTGCCAATTGTCCACACACAGTCACAAGGCAGTCCAGCCCATACTAACCCCCATAGGAGCAAGGGGGAAAACAGTACTGACTCTTGACAATGTGGTCGAGAAAGTCATCATAATAACAATAAAAGTACCACAAACCACTAGTTTATTCCTGCTCAAATTCAAGCCCTATATGTTAACTGCAAAAGACTCCTGAGTTCCACTAGAAAGAGCCCACGTACTGGTACCAGCTAATATACCGTAGTTCACTTGTACTGGTTTGGGACCTAGAGGATCAGGGTTCAAATCAAGCAATTTAAATATGTATTTAATCAATTGTTTTTGTTTTCACTGACATTTTTTTTCTCTCTTTTGGCTCTGTACTTTACATTAGGGATGCACCAATATGAAAACCAATGTTTTAATTACCCGTTTGTAGACATGTTTTGGTAGGCGATGTTTCCTGTGTGTTTTTTTTTTAGGAAATTTAAATCTAAACCTCAACATTAGATGTGATCAGGTTTTAACGTCGAACATTTATATATATATATATATATATATTGTTATCAGCCAACCTTTTGAATATCGACTGATATCGATGTGCATCCCTATTTCACATTGTACAGCACACAAAATGGATGTAAGCAACCCTTGACATGCTGCAAGATTGCTATTTGCAGTAATGAAAAACCAAGCCTCACACAAACATGCTTGGAGCTTTGTGTAAGGCTAGATTTTGCTGTCGGGTCGCCTCAGGGACAAACTGCGCCTGTGTGTGTGTGTGTGTGTACCATGTTGTTGTAGCATTGTGTGATTTATAATAGGACTCAAACACATTTTCTCTTCTGTGAGGTTCACTGCTGCGGCTGCGACATGATGTACCGGCAATGCTGTTGTGTTGAGATTTCAAAGGTCTCTGAAGACTTGAGAAAAGATGCTTTATGCATCTGTAGTTACTGAAATCACAGCGAACTGCTTTGACTAAAAAGCAGCAGTGCACATTACCCAGAGGTGGGTAGAGTAGCCAATCATCTTACTCAAGTATGAGTACCGTTACTTCCAAATAATGTTAACGTTAATGTTGTAAAGTAAAAAGTACTCATTCACATAATTACTCGAGTAAGAGTAGAAAAGTACTGGGTGAAAGAAACCCTCGAGTTCTGAGTAACTGTTTGAGCGTAATGTCAGATTATCTGTTTAATTTTGTGGTAATCTGGCAAAAAAAAGAGAAACAGATTTTTATATTTTCTCATTTTCTAATTTAAAAAAAAAGTCAAATTAAGGCACAAGGAACAGAATTTCCACATCATCACATTTTTCACAAAAATCTGTTCTTACATGACACACAGTGGTGGCTTACTCTTTCTAGTACAGAGTACAGAGTACAGTTACTTCAAAATATTATTACTCAAGTAAATGTCAAAAGTATTGTGCAGTAAAGCTACACTATGGAGTACAATTTATTAAAATAGAGTAAATGCAACTGAGTGCTACCCACCTCTGACATTACCCTAATATTAATGGGATTTAATACAAACATGATTGTGAATTTGTGGCTATAGGAGTAGGCTTTTTTTGTTTTTGTTGCACTTAACAGTTGTATAGAACAGTGCATTGGCGAGTTGTGTCCAGCATTTTGATCACAAGATTAAGTAGATTAAGTAGCCACCAACATGCATTAATGTGTATTAGAAATTAATTTAAATCCACAAACTATATAAAATTGAATCTATGAACAACTTACTATTCACAGAGACCCTCTACATACAATTCTATAGCAATCACAATTATTAAGAATATCTTGACCATATTGTCATTATATGCATATTTTCCAACTCACATGCACATGACATTTTTAGAGCTAATTAGCTGAAGTGGGCCAAGGAGAAAATAATTTTGGTAGCGTCTGTCTGTTTATCTTTTAGCAACTTTACCTAAAAACTACTGAACAGATTATAAAGGGAAGGTCAAAAATGACACAAGGAACAATTGATTTGATTTTGGAAGTGATCCGGATCCCCGTCTGGATCCAGGAAAGAATAGCGTTCTGTCTGTACTGATGTTGTGACTTGAATGCCATGAATTGGTGATCGGTATTTGGTGGTAGTCGGAAGGGCTGTAGGCACGGTAGAGCGGGTGGCTACAGAAGTATCTTACCGCCACCAGGGTATGACTGTGGAGTTATGATTTAATGCAATTTTAAGACTTTGAGCAGGGCTCGAGACTAATGCCTTCCCCTCATCCCGGGGACATTAAAAAATGTGTCTGGGACCATCTGAGCTTGGACTCGGGACGGACTCGGGACGGACTCGCTCTGTCTCTTTTTAAGATTTACTTTACTTAGAGCTCTGCCCACTTTGCTGCTACAGTAACTGGGTCTATAAATCCTGTTAGCCAGGGCCCACTCTATCGGGAGATACAATTACTTGAGAACACGGCACCTGCCTGCTTTTACACTGTGCGCTGGTTTACTTACTCAAAACTTACACTGTCCTTATCAAAGACTGTTCGCCAAACGTGTAAAAAAAAAAGAACAAATACCTTTGTCCTGTATGAGGTCTGTTTTCTGCTTAGCTGATTGTGTGTGCATAAAGGTTAAACTCATTCTGACACACAGACGACACACACGTCCTTTATCAGCTGATACAGTCCAGTCTTTCTAACCACACAATTAACTAAATCTCATGCACACATCTCCTCTCATCCACACTCCACTACTTCTGCTTCTGATTCAAAGCTCAAAGAATAAAATGAGAGTCCAGAGTAAAGCATCGTCGTCCTAAAGCATCCATGTATTTATCCATCAGCAGTGCTCAAAAGTGAAACTAAGAAACTCCTCATGGCTAATTAATATGCCCACAGTGTATTCACACACACATTCATGTTTTTGTGCATGCAACTTCAACCTTTTTATACAAAAGAAATCCCTTAAATAAGATAAATTAATAACTTTAATAACCTTAATAACAAATATGAGGCAAAGGATAGACAGTTTATTATGCTAAATGTATGTTTCACTTTGGATGAAAGTAGCTTAAATAGTTCAATTCAGTTTAAGAGCCAATGAATAATTTTCAATGGTAAATCAAATTGTCTATTTAGAAACTCCAATGTTATTTCAACACACACTATCAACAACATAACAATTAGGGTATTTATAAGTGCAGAAAAGTAAAAAAGAATTACTTTGATTTTCAAATAAACCTCAGGACGATTCAAGACTTTCAGGATGGTTTCGGGACGATCATGAAAAAAGTTAGTCTGGAGCCCTGCTTTGAGTGTCCAGAAAAAGCTATATAAAACTAATGGTTTTATTATTATCTTGGAAATAGTCAAAATCACATCTCAGCATTCACAAGGTTAGTGATGTAGTTGCTAATAGTCAGATACCATTCTACAGATGGAATTGAGCTCTTAAGCTACAGTCACATTAATTTTAATGTGTCAGTTACAGTGTAATACATTGTATTTTGACACATTATTTATCTGCTCATAATCATATTATAAACAACATTTTGGGGTTACAATAGCTGAGTGGTTAGTACTCTTGTCTCCCAGCATGGACTTTGTGGGGTTCATCCTTGGGCCAACCTCTCTGTGTTTGTTTGTTTATTTATTAATTAACTGGCCATTGCCCGGGGTGTGCTCTGCCTCAGGCCCATAGTTGCAGGGATAATCTCTAGCCACCAATGACCCCTAATGGTAAAGGCGGAACAAGATGAATATCGATTAGTTCAGTTTGATTATTTTGAATGGTCTCAATAGTCTCAAACAATGCTTTAAGACTGCCATCTCAGTGCCCCTGCAAATGTAAGACTTTCTCAAACATATAATTTTTTTATAGGGACCCTTTAGTGCAGCCGGGAGAGCTCTGTTTGCTCGTTGCTGAGAATATGTTGACAATAAAGCTGGGTCTGGCTCATAACTAATTCACACCGACACTTATGGTTCTACAGCGGCTTTAGAGGTAATTCAAAACACCTCCATTATGGCTCTATTATTAACATGAGACCACTCCAGTGACGACAGTAAATCCTGGGTACATCAGGGTATATGTCATTTACAGCACCATGGAAACTAATGTTATTAAGGCTTACCATAGTCATACATGGTCTCAAAGCTATTAAGTGGTACTGTTAAGTACATTATATAATGTGTAAAATAACCTAACTAAACAAACTCACTACAGGACTATTGGCCAATGTTTTCTTACTGACCCCGAAATTCAATATTTTCTACCATATTGATTTGTGGTATTACCTTGTGTTATAATGCATTGGTACCACCTAGGATTATCCCAATTCTAAACTAAAATCAAACTAGCTCTATATCAGACATAATCTAGGACTAAATCTTGTCCAAACCATAAACACAGACTAATCGAGTTCCAAACCAAGACTACACCCGGACTAAACTAGGTCTGAACCACAACACTATACCAGGACTAAGCAGGACAAAGCCATGTCTAAGTATCACCAGAGAGTCCAAATACCACCAGTGTTACCCGTACCACAGTTTGAGAACCAATACTTTAATGGATTATATTGGTGCTCACTTTCGTAGTTCATTTGCATAACTACACTGATTTCTAAACAGTATATTAGGACTTTCATATTGTGGTAAATACAGACACACACTACCTAAATAGACAACACAGTACTAATTGTGTTATGATCTTCTGGACTCCGAGTTTACCTTCTTCCACTTGTGGCTCTTAACCATTGGCTAACCTGTGCTTTAGCTGTAGCAGGTTCATCAGTTTATAACCTTTTCAATAAGATAAAAATAGAAATTGCTTGTAGAGGGGCAGATGTTGGAAAACTGACCTTCAAACAAGTAAAGATGACATCGTACACTTTGTTGTATATTTCAATGTCATTGGACTTTTTATTCTCATCTGTATCTTAAATGAAACATGACCAACATTAAAAGTATTTAGACTAAACAAAACAGTATATTGCATTTGAAAGCCATTGATTCATCTATTCATTCATTCAATTCATATTCAAATGGTCTGTATTGCTACTGAGAAGGTTAAGACCAGCAATATAAAAACACAGCTCAGTGTAACTAAGTGTAAGCTTTCTCACTCTGATGTATTTTTTCCCCGGTTTGCTTGTGCTGCCTGACATTTTAAAAGGGTACTTTGAAAAGGTGAATTAAAGGCCTGTTTATAACGTCTCCCATCTCTTCTTTATCAGCCGATTGTACAGTCCAGTAGAAATAGTGGTGTTAGCAGCAGTTCAAACTCGTATCATGTTTAACTGAGACCTTCTAGGGGCTAATGGGGCAGTTTACATTTGTCCAGCCTCTGTGCTACAATCAGGATAGTTGAATTGACGTTGAATATTGACTGAAGAAAAACATCATGGTTCAGTTTTATTTCTCAAACAATATCAAGTCATATCATGATTATTTTGTGAAAGGCCTAGTTCCGAGTTCTTGTTTAACCCTGTCTTGGACCTTGCTATTTTTTTTCTTCGTATTTATACTATAAGTTAGCATTTTTTGTTCATTTGTCAATTTGTCCATGTGTCTGTAAGCAACTTTACTCAAAGACTACTGAACAGGTTTTTTGGGGAAGGTCAGGAACTATTGATTAGATTTTGAGAATGATCCGTATCACCGTCTGGATCCAGATTTTTTTCAAAGAATGCCATTGCAACTTTACTCAAAAACTGTGGATTTGGATGCAATTTTCTTTATTCTGTTAGGTAGCATGCCTATACAACACCATAAGTAAGCATAAGGGTAACAAACTCAAATGCAGTCACTATCTGTGGTGTCCTGAAAAGATGTTGTGCCTTTGCACAATCAGCCTTTTAATTCAAAACTATCAAACAGTGGAATCAGCTCCAGACAATCAGACATATCACATAAAATAGAAGTATTTGAGCAAATTATCATTTTGTATTGTGAATTTGTTTTATTGTTGGTCACACTTGCCCAGGGACTGCAAATAGCTTTAGCTAAATCTGGTCCAAAGCATATTTTCTCTTGTGAGATTAATGTATTTTTACATGGTCCTTGTCAAATAAATTTAAAAAGGGGGGTGGGGGTAAACTACAGCACTGACATGTTTGCAATGACAGTGGTTGGCTGTCCCCAAAGTCCCTCCCACACCCTTTTCAATGTGAACAAACCAGTGCAGCAGTAATTTGCAAATATGTGCTGTGTATAACATTTTTTGTGACAATATGCTGTGACAGATCAAATTGTTTTATGAGGCCATTGTTTCTATGTTTTTGATAACATCATTGTATTGAGAAGATTTGAAGTCACTGTGTTGTAAGTTTTTTTCTGGAGGGTGTCCAGTCCCACAGAAGGTTCTATTTAGAAATGTTTGTTTTAAGAGTGTGTAGGGAAAGATATATGAGCTTTGGGGAGCTCTGCAATCTCCTGGTTGCCTACTTTTTCCTTCCTGGTCATCTCCTTTGTCTTGTATGTGTGAACCTGGTCTGTAATCACAAGTCTTCCGCATTGACCCAGCCGCCCTCCTCTCCTCTGCCAAGTCGTAGTGCTCTGTTCTCAGCCTGCTCTCCTCTATCTCCCCCCTTGTGTGTGGAGCTGCCCTCTCCTCCACCTCAATTCCCCCAGCACCACCTCATGGGTCAGGCTGCTCATCTAAGTCTGGGGCTTAGCACAGGAATTTCTGCTACCGCCGCAGCTTACAAGATAGTCCTGTCACTATTGCAAGCTATCAGTGTATTATCAGAACTAGCAGGAAAATAGCTGTTAAGGTCTGCACTCCAAAGCTCTTATGGTGTATTGAAGTCATAAGACATTGTGGATGGTGAAAAATACAACAATCAGGCATAACATCAGGCTTGCAGGATATGAGGAAAGCATTCTATATACCTATATATAATAACTATGTTGAGATTTTTTGTGATATTTTGATTCTGATTCAATCAGCAGATATAATTCCTGTATTTACTAGTTATAACGGCCTCTCTCTCTCTCTCTCTCTCTCTCTCTCTCTCTCTCTCTCGCTCTCTATCTCTCTCGCTCTCTATCTCTCTCACTCACTACTACTTATTATTACTAAAAAAAATCAAATAAACTGTGGTTGACAACTTTGTGTGACCTTAAAGGGATTTTCAGCAGAGAAAAAGCAACAGCTCCAATATTGCAGAATAATAGACTAGATAATTGGAAATATTGGAAAATTTGGGTCCTTTTACATTTTTAAAGTCTTATATTATAGTTTTTCTAGTCTATTTTGGATGCATTCAGGTTACCATTTTACATTTTGCAACATCAAACACACAATAATGATCTAATACAACTGTTTTGCGGAGCTCCTACTTGGACCTGATAACATGCTCTGATTAGATGCCTGTCTCTTTAAGACAGGAACAAACCACTTGTGCCAGTTTTAGGGCGTTTCCAAAAATAAACTTTTTCTTTCTTCTGGGATATAAACAAAGCCTTGGCGTCCTCACAGCCGAACACTTCTCCAATCAGATATGATGTTAAATAGTGGTAACCTAGCAAGGAACCAACAATGCTTCGCTGGGTGCGTTTGTTGACAGTGCAGGAGCAGACAGGAACACTTCCTAGAGAGGAGTGGTTTGCCACTATTTATTACATCACTAATAGTTTCATTTGTTTTTAGTTCTTGGCCAGGACTATAATCAACATAATTACTCAAACACGTGCAAATGAGTTATAAACGGCATTATAACGTAAAAGCTCAGAAAAGTACATTTTGTATGATATAGGACCTTAAAGTACTCAGGATGTGCATCCATTATAGTGCAGTCTAACATTTTGGGCATGAAGCCAACACTGACTGGCCATAATAAGACTTGTATTATAGTTTATGGTCAGACATTGCCCTGTGTGTGTGTGTGTGTGTGTGTGGGTTAGAGTGTGCTGCCTGCTGTTGTCAGTTGAAGGTCAGTGGATGTGTTGAAAGCGTTTTGGCCCCTGTTACAAAGACACATTTCCTGCCTCTCTGCTAAAGAACTATCCTCTGTATCCTTCCCTGTGGAAAAAATAACTTGACATCTCCCTATAGACAGCAAGAATGTGTAAACAGTGGGGGATTGCCTGGCACAAAATGTTTGAGACTAGAATGGATTAGAACATTATTTATACATTTTTATGCATTTTAAATTCATAAATGTACTAATGATCCTAAAACTGTTAATGATTTGTAATTCATTTATCAATGGGTTACTGAAAAATAAAAATATTAGAATGAAAAACAAACAATACCAACATCAGCAAATCACAGAGACCAGAGACTGGTAGTAGAGCAGTGTTTTTCAACCTTTTCTGAGCCGGGCCACACCATTATGTCAAGAGAAATCTCAGGGCAACAAAAATATGACCAAAACGCACTATGTTTCATATTATCAGTATTTATGATGACAATATACATACACATTATTAACTGGCCTACTATAGGGAAGTGCATTCATGCACACTTCCTGTATTTTCAGAAAAAAGATAATAAAAAGATAATTTCTCACTGCACACCTGGCAATCACTCATGACACTCTAGTGTTCCCCGACACGCTGGTTGAAAATCAAGGGAGTAGAGTAACTCAAGTAAGAGTTAGTTTTACTTCAAATTAATTTTTTGTCAGAGAAGTAAAAAGTAGTCATAATCTTTACTCAAGTAAGAGTAGACAAGTACATTGGTACTACTTTGGTACTACAATTTGGACCATTTTCCCTGCTTTTTTATATACAGTTGCAAGAAAAAGTATGTGAACCCTTTGGCATTACTTGGATGTATGCATAAATTGGTCATAAAATGTGTTCTGTTCTGGAAAATGAATTTCCAAGTTTATCAAGACTTTTTGCAGTAAAACCTAAGACTGAAGCTCAGCAGAGGATGGGTGAGGCAACAGGACAACGACCCAAACCATAGAAGTAGAAAATAGAGTCCTGACCTCAACCCGATTGAGATGCTGTGGCATGACCTCAAGAGAGTGATTCACACCAGACACCCCAGGAATATTTCTGCACTGAAACAGTTTTGTAAAGTGCAGACCCTTGTGCAGGTCTGATCTGAACTACAGGAAATGTTTAGTTGAGGTTATTGCTCCCAAAGGAGGGTCAACCAGTTATTAAATCCAATCATTTCCTAAATGATTCACCAGTTCCTTCAGGGGTGCCTATAGCTAGCTCTTTTGTTGATAAAACTATAAACATTTCAAAAAGAGAATGCTGAACTGCTGTGTGCCAAGTGTGTTTAAAACTGTAGTTCTAAAATAAAACTTTTTTTTTTTAATGCTTTAAATTGACTCTGTTCTATGATGAAGTAGGTAATCTGACATAATTATTATTTTGCTTTACACCAACATCAAATCAGAATTTAAGTGGACTGCAACTCTGACCAGAAATAGTCAAGTTTTTTTTATTAGTTATTGTGAAGTAAAATTCTAATTATGGCAGATAACCTATATCAACAGGGTTAGATCGTTAAAAAAAACAACACAAAAGCCACTGCATTATATAAAATATTATATATAAAATATCATCACTAGAAAGCACTCAGACGGCCATGGTAGCTAATTTCCCCTATATGCACTCCTAAAATAAACAGTTCTGGACAACCTCCAGAAAATTAGTGACTTCTCTTTCTTTGTTTTTATTAATGACCACAATTCAAAATCAGTCAAATCATCTTAATACAATGAGAGGTTATCACAACCACAGAAACAACATAATAGCCTAATAAACAATGTCATCTGTTAAGAAGCTGAGAGGGGAGGGAAAATTGGAGGTAGCTGTTCCAGTCCAACTTTGGCTGTTATAACTGCTGTGTGTTCAATAATTAATTGGCTTTACTGTAGCCATATGTTGTGCACATGGGTCTAACAATGAATGAATGAATCTTATGAAAAGTTATAGGAACATAATTTGTTGTCTCAGTATTTGTTTGTATTAATGACCTCAATTTAAATGAAAATGTAATCCAGTTCTATTTAGAGCAGTTTTTATGTTAAGAGTGTACACCTGGAAAGGAGTGAGAAGTGTGACTTTACTACTGGTGAAGCAGTGTGGAGTTTGACAAGGCAGGAAGGAAGGAGGGTTCTCTGTATCTTTTCCTCCATCTGTCCGTCTGTAAGTGACTTGACTCAAAAACTACTGAATGAATTTGGAAGTGTTGCAATTTTTGAGACTGATCCGGATCACCGTCTGGATCCAGGATTTTTTTCAAAGAATTTCTTATTTATTCCTGGCTCCAGACCGTAATCCGGATCAGTCTTAAAATCTCAAATCCATTCAGTGATTTTTGAATAAAGTCGCTTACGGATGGACAGATGGACAGACAGATGGATGGACAGACGCTACTGAAAACATTACCTCCTTGGTGGAGGTAATGATTGATAATTGATCAATAATTGAAAATATAGTAAAACATTTTTTATTATTTTTTTTTATTTTTTACAGATTTATGGACTAAAAACCTATGTGGTGTATTTTTGTGGTGCCAGTTAGTCTCCAATAGTGTTTAGAACGTTTATTACGGTGTTTGCTCATTTTATGTTTTTTTTTTTTCTTTTTTGCTATTTTTGTTTATCTAGAATGATCATATAAAGGTCATATGCAGCCTGTCTCTCCATGGTGCTGTACAGACCACCTCTGTGATAAGACACATTTTTAAAGGCTTTGTGTGCATCACTTTAATGGCACTCAGCTCATACAAAGGCAACCTCTTTGGCCATCCAAAGTCAGGGGCATAATTGCATAGAAGAGAAATATCGTTTTATCTGCACCAGTGTTAAGTCAAAACTATAAAATGTCACAGGAGACGTGATTGAAGAACGTCAAGGGCGCTAAAGTATTTTCCCATTTCCAGCCCGAGGTCTTGACATTCATTCTTCCCTCGAGCAGATAATCATTTGTGACGAATTCAGCAAGAAGTGCAGCCATTAGAAGCAATCAGAGCGAGGGCTATAAGAAGAGAATTTCTCAGACCTGGTGTTTGTATCAGTTTTCAGTGTGCTATGTAGAGCTGCACATATGCCTCAGAAATCACCATGTATTTTCTTACCCCAGTAAATAACAAAGCTATCTAGTTTTTATGTTTAAATGTTTGCCTTTTTTGGCTTTATAGACAGTAGACTGGCAGGAAATCAGGGAGACGAGCGGGGAGAGACATTCGGCAAACTGTCATGAGCCGGATTCAAACTCACGATGCTAGGGCAAGCTTTTACTCACTGAGCTAATCCACACCTCTCCAATCAAACGTACTGCAAGAGCTAGATCTTGTTAAAGGCTTGTATTATTGCGGTGATATGCTCCAAAACTGTGGGGTAGGCTCTTTAGATCAAGAAAATGGGACCAAAACAGCCAAAAAAATGTTGCATTGTTCCCCTTTAAGAGTAAAGCTATTGCAAAACACTAATGGGACTTGTACCATATTGTCGCCAAAGACAGTCCATATCAAAGCAACATATGCCCAACAATACCATGAAACAGACCGGCGTGTTTTTCTCAGAATGAATGTGAAATGCATGAGTGATAGATGTATGTGCATATATTACATTGCTATTTACTGTAGTCTTGTCTCGTATTCAGCCCCGTATGTCCCTGATATCCAATACATTTCATATTAAGCATCCTTATGGGAATTGCCTGTGGCGGCTTCATCTATATTTATATGTTTCTGGGAACCAAGCTCCAATAATAAGGGCTTTATTTGTTTGCTATACATTCATTCAGCGTCACATCTCCCCGTTTTTTTTTTTTTTTTGTGCATTTTCCAGGCATACATGATCAAGCTATTGCAACATAAATGGCTTTGGTTAAACCCCTTATGGAAATGGATTGGTAATGTATTGTCCACAAAGGAAAGAAAGCCAATTATCTTAGAAAATGTATAGTTGCTGGCAAATTTATCAGAATATTATACTTTGCCCATATACCATTATTTGTAGGAGTTATGACAATCTGCTATGATGGTAGAATTGTGCTAGTGTGCATTCATTTATATTTTTTCACAGTAACAATGTCAGTGTTAATACTATTCATTTTCCTTATAAAGTATTATGATGAACAGACTGGATGTACATTGAATTTGCAGTTATGAAGCAGTAGTCTTCTGTGTTAACACAAAAATCGTGATCATAACAAAATGGCAATTATGTATATATTTCCCATATCGCCCACCCCTACGTATAGCTGTGGTACTAGATTCACCAAGGTCTTCTGCTTCAGGGTTTAGTGTGTAGTTAGTGGTTATTTCTTATCCTTAGACCCATGGCATCAACAAGACATTTTCAAGTTTGAACTTAAGCTGGTATATCTTGAACAGTTTTGAGTTGCTGTTGGGCGTGGGCAATATGTGGAAATAAAAACAAATTAAATAATAAAGAATCGAATCCTGAATTGAATTGTGATACAGTGCATTCATTTATGCTCTGCTCTTCACTGTCATTTTTACTGTAAACATGGAAGTATTCATATTAATTTAAAAAATAATAGTATTAAGTATATGATGAACATTTGATTGGATGTACATTGAATTTATGGTTAAAGACACTGATAAAAATAGTCTTCTGAGTAAGACAGAAAATAAATCAAATAAAGTCAACTAAAATTGTGATAATATCAAAATCGTGACCTTAATCTTAATAAAATCATGATATTATAATTTTACCATATCGCCCACCCCTATTTGCTGTCATGTATAATATCAAACATTGACCGCACAATATTGAGAAATCGTGTGGTATGATTGTCAAATATTAGGTGTTCTTATTGAGTAGCTCTAAATTGTAAAAAAATAAATAAATAAATAACAGCCTCTAAAACAGAACCATGGCTAAATCAGTGTAAATTGAGAAATCAAGAATCAAGTATTTATTTCTCACTTAGGCTCATGTAAGATGGTAATTTTAATCAAAATTGCAGATCATGAAATTATTACCTTTAGTTTCTTTTGTTACAAATATTGTTTGTGTTTTGATCACGGGAATGAGACAGCAATAAGATCCATTTGTTCAATTCTCAGACCGGGCAGCAGGGTCTTTTCGTGTGGAGCTTGCATGTTTTTCCCGTGTCTAGGTAGGGTTTCCCCCCCATCAACCTAAAACATGTACAATAGACTAATCCTTCAGCTAGATGCGTCCTGACTAAGATCCTGGCTCAAGATTTGGAGCTGGGTCCCCGGGTGCTGCACTGCGGTCGGCCACTGCTCCTGACAGGTTGCCCCAGAGACATGCATTGAAGGATGGGTCAAATGCTGGTATCAGGTATACTTTAGGATCTCCACGGTTTGTATTGTATACCAACATCCCTTCCATCGTTTTACAAAAATAGGTCTGTTTTTTCCCCACAGTGAATTCTTGCTCCACTAACCCCCAGCTGAACTCATGATTACCATTTTGTTTTCAGCTCAAAATCACAACACCGCAACAAAACCAATTTTCTCTCAAATGTACAGAGTCGGCCATGTTTCTTTTAGTTTTTCTGTGTCGTCCTCCGGCTGCACACAGGAACACGTTACAGGCACACAAGTCCTTCACAGTCACCTTATTTATTTATGATTTCTCATTTAATATTTATGTATTTTGTAGGACTTTGGTAGAATTTGCTTCCTCCCAAGTCCAAAATTCATTTTAGTGGGTGCGGCAGATGAAGAGAATAGGTATAGATGGATAGACTTTGTACGAGTAAATACTTTTTTTTTCTGCCCATAATCTTGCAATAAAAAATGAAATAATAAAGATAAAGTTACTGAATATCAAATGTTTTTCTCATAGGGTGTGGATGATAAAAGATGGTAGGGTGATATGAAGTTCTGATAATCTGCAATGTAAATGCTATTTAAATGCAATGTGCCAATTAAGTCTAGTTTCACACCTGCCATCAGACTGAGCAAGTGTTTGTGTATAATGTTAACAAGAATTAACATGTACGTGCATTTCATCTCAAAGGAGTCATTGTTGAAGCTGAGTATTTTTATTTGGGCTGCACAATAAATTGCAAAATTCAGATACGCTCTAAAATAGGGTTCAGTCGTATCCTGAGCAGCACGTACTGTAGTGCTGCTCTGGATACGCTCGGTGTGAATTCTGGCATAGATGGAAAACCAAAAGCAATCCATGTGCAGTGTACCTTCATGTAATTCTGGGGTTAGTTTGGATCTGGTTTAGACTGGTTTCAGTCGTTGTTTGGACCTGCTTTAGTTCATCATAATTTCACAGTATTTATGTATGTATGATTGCTTTTTGCATGTGCTTTAATATTTTGCAACTTGAGCATTGAGTGTGCTTGTCCTAAGATTGTACTTATCATCTGTCCTTGATGATAAGAGCTCTCTGTCTCTACAGATGCAGTGCAAAGAAACAGCTCTTTTCTGCACCAATAGATGCATTTTTATTTTTTTCATTTCTTTATTGGTTTATTTGGATGGAACAATGCATATTAATGAACGTACAACTTGTAAAGGATCATACAATTGACGTAAATATGCCCGGATTTAGCGCAGTGCTAATTACCTGTTTGAATATGATACCTACGTGCTGGAGACTCAGATTCAGTGTAAATTAGGGGTAAGGTACCTACTGTGATCAACTCTGTAATACATGTTCTATTGAGGAATTAGCATTATCCACCAAACATGGAATTCAGTTGATAGATCAACACAATTTTGTGAGGTTGGCAATATGGTAAAACTATATCACAATTTCATTACGTTCGTTCTACGTCCAATCTCATTTTAACCATAATCCTTAATATTAAAATGAATATAAATGCTGGCATTGTTACAGTAAAAATGACAGTGAAGAAGAGCAGAGCATAAATGAAGGCACTGTATCACCATTCAACCATCTTCCCAGATTAGCAGATCATCATAACTTCACAATACTATCATTTATCGCCATTTTGCACATCCCTTGTAGACCTCATAGAAGCACTGTATATCTTTTGCACACATGTGGTTAGTGGTTGATGGATGGGCCTATAATTAGTGTGAGATGACTGTAGAGTATGGCATGACTGTGAGCTGCTGGGCTGTTGGCATGAGAGCATTACACCTGCTGTTGGATTGTGTTAGTTTGTCAAGTTGGAACCAAAGGATCAATAGACTGTGTTATTAGAGCTGCTGTGAGAGCTAAGATTATAGGGCTGAACAGTTGATTGTAATTATGTTGAGCGAGCATACAAAAGACATCAAAATTGATTTACATTGGCAATGAGGTTGTTAATCAAATTGCTGGTTGCAGGTTCTAGAATGTGATGATGTCCTACCCTCATATGGAGCCAGAATTCTGTATTAACTATATATTTATAAGAAAATATCCCCCCAAATGTTGAATCTGAATATTTTTATTAGGCTCCATTATGCCCCTAAGTCTATCCAACCACACACAAAATCCCCCCATCTCCCATTAAAATGTATAGGGCTATAGAATGTTGTGATGGCACATGAAACCCTTCAATACAGCTGTTCATGTAGGGGCATTTTTTTGTCTTTAAAGGAATCATCCATAGGTTTCCTATAATAGAAATGTCAAAATGCTTTATCTAACCCATGATGTAAAGTAGGTAATCTGTCCTAATTATTTTTTAGGCCCCTTCCACATCAAATCAGACTTTGTGAGACACCAATTTGACTAATTACATTATTATTAAATACTTACTCCACTAATACTACTTACTACAACCTTTTTTTTTTTTTTGGGGGGGGGGGGTTTCTTCAAAAACAATAATGGTCAGTAGAACAGCGCTGTTTTTTTACCGTCCTAACACTGGATTTCCACTACATGCACTCTGCTCCACAACGCACTTCGCCGTTGTTCGGACCACTCCCTAATGTACACTGCGTCTGCTCAGGTCCAATACGCTAAGGTGCGAAAGTCCAGGCGTAGGAGCAGGCGTGGGAATCGACAAATAAACTACGAAAAGAAGTGCTATGCTAGTGCTATGTGATCTGTGTAGATTGCATCCAGCAAAATTAGACTATTAGTATTTTGATCGGATGTTGGAGTGGAGGTCGGAGCTAGGCACAGCTCTGCGGAGGCTGTGGAAACGCTCTCATTGACAGAGTTCGTTCTGTGACAGTATGCAGTGGAAATTGGGTGTAATGCTCAGGAAAACACGTAGAGACAACAGATGAAATTTAGCCACTGTGGCTAATTCTGGCATATTTACTGTGATGCTTTTTGCGCATATGTTGATTAATATGCACTGTCCTAAATAAATAAATAAGAAATAAGAGAGATATAGTAGGCATTTGACATGGTTCTACAAGGCTTGACTTTTGCACAGCTTGTATATGGGGTATAGTATGCTAGTGCATGTATGTCCTCTGTATGGAGCAGTGATCCAGAGGACTGTCCTGAGACTCTTCAAACAGAGCGTGACTTCTCCCTCATTACAGGACTGGGTCAGACCACCACATACAGGATAAATAAATAATGCAAGGAAAACATGAGAGCTGTCTCCTGTCAACAACTAACACATAAACTGATGTCAACGTCTGCTAATTCAAATCACATTTTTAATCAGCATATCGTAAAGGCTGCACTTTATTTAGGCAGTATAACTGCTGCACAAAACAAAATCTATGTAAAAATCCTGCTGACCTTGTAGGTTTAACCTCTACAAACATGTTCTGAAAGACATGGGATACTTGTTCACTTCTTCAAGTGTCAATGCTTCCAGACAGGTTTAAAATGGGCTTTAAACTGAATCTTGATTTTAAAAATAATATCGCAAATCCAACCACAATCGCAATATTTATTTAAACAAATAAATATAACACAATGCTGTCCTAGTCTGTTGTGGACATTACTATGAATATCTGTCTAAATGCTTTGTCAACCTTACCTTACCTAATTAGAACTCTGTTTACTTAGCTTTATTTCATTTTATTACTATTACTATTATTACTTAGCTATGTTATCGCAATAGCCAAAAAGTATATGGCAATAATCAGATTCAGAAGTTGGAACAAGTTGGATTTAAAACCAAATGTGTTGTGACTAAATAAATATATTTAAAAGTCCAAATTTAAAAATTCAAACCCCCTCCAGAACTCTCAACAAACTCCAATACATCCAGAACTCCGCTGCCCACCTCCTCACCCCTCACTCCGCTGCCCGCCTTCTCACCCCTCACTCCCGTGACCACATCACCCATGTCCTTCAAAACCTCTACTGGCTCTCCATCCCTCAGCGCATCCAATTCAAAGTCCTCCTCATTGCCTTCAAAGCCCACTCCTCACTCCCACAACCCATCCGTGACTGCTCTGACCTCCCCACCTTCAAATGCCTGCTCAAAACCCACCTCTTCAGAACTGCTTTTAATGTTTGATTTTTATTGTGTGTGTTTATTCTTGTTTTAACTTTGTACAGTGTCTTTGAGTGTCATGAAAAGCGCTTTATAAATCAAATGTGTTTTTGTATATGTGTTTTGATGAATCCATTTATTCCTACTTCAGGCCATTGTTTAGTTTTCATTTTGAAGCAATTTTCCCAAGTAAATAAAGAAACTTATCAAATATGTTTTTCTCATACTGTGATGGAGCCCTAATTATGCATCTGTTTGTTTCTGCCTGTTTTGGAAATCAACAAGGGACTTATTCTTGGCGTCATAGAAAAACAATTTGCTTCACTGTCCGGGTTGAAAAAAACAAATGAACAATCATATGTTTGTAATTGAATCAGGCAGGTGGCTTTACTGCTCATTAGAGAAAACCCCAAACCTGTTTCTTCTTATTTGTTCCCATGGTGCTGCTCATACATGAAACCCCATTTCCTTGTCATTTTGCTTCCTGGAAAACCCTTGAATAATCAAATTCTTCATCTTAATTTGATCTCATTTCGCCCTGGCAGCTGCAGTGTGAGTGGAAGATGAGAGATGTGCTTTCTATAATTAAGCCCTAATGGCACAAGTCTAGTTGATATTTTTCTTTCTGCATGTCTCTATTCCCCCCCTCTCTGGGCTGTGTGTGTTTAGCTCGATCTCTTCAAATTTATTTCCTACTTTGTAACCAGAGGCGAGGGCCCTTGACTCGCTGCTGCAGTTGAGTCGAGCCATTTAAGATGTGATTAAAAATTTATGGTGAGAGCCATGCAGAGGCGAGGGAGCAGAGGACAATGTAGGATATAGGACTTACAAGAGCGTCTTCATCATGAGCATTAAGACCTTTTAAAGGGAGCATATCTAGGCTTGTCTGCCCGGCTGCTTTTTTTTTTTAGGTGGGGTCTGGTCCCTTGATCATAGCAAATTATTTCTCTGCGATTTTGTCAACGGACCAATCACTGGCCGACTTTTATGTCATATACAAACTTTTCTATTGTGACTTCCTTGTTAACAACAGGCTGTGTACATGCATGTGTGGCTTTCTAGTGTCATGTTTCTGAACGGTTTGTAAACAGACACTTCTGGAGGCAAGACCATAATACATTTTCAATGGAGAAATTAGAATTATCCCCCAAAACAAAGTTATTACAAATTAAGATGGTTTTGACAAATGACAACCACTCTGCTACATGTAGGTGATGTCAGAGCCTGGTTAGGAAACATTAGTGAATGTACGTTTGTATGTTTATTATATCGGCAAGACGACGATATTATGGAATCCCTTTGGTCCGCATCCGCGTCTGCGACCGCGTCCACAGATTGTATGTGTGAACGCAATAACTCAAAAAGTCTTTGCTGGATCTTTTTCAACTGTTGCACACAGGTACATATCATCAAGATGCAGAACTGGATTGAGTTTGGTAC
>JAVQKC010011844.1:0-13592 GCA_036025475.1 Philypnodon macrostomus
AACAGACCGCTGCAGGCAAAGAAGGGGGGGGGGGGGGGGGGGGGCAGCAAAATGACACGGGAACAGAAATGTGGGGTGAGAATTATAGGTTTTCAATTGGGGTGTAAGAAAAAGAGGGCAGAGGTGAACCTGAGCCGCAGGTCTTGTACTTGGAGCTGTGTCCGTGAAGCAGCAGAGCGAACACTAACACCAGCACCAGGATGAGTCCCACCAGAGCCATGACCAACAGGAACCACCACTCCTCATAGAACGGACGGTCTGTCTGAGCTGGGGACAGGGCAGGAGGAAAACCTCAGGACACACACACATATTGGTCTAGACATGTTGCATCTGTGACTGTTAGAGCTTGGACATACTTCTTGCTAAACTAATAGGTATGTCTGTAGTTTTTTTTTCTTTATTATATCTGAAAAAACAATGCTTAACAGGAAACAGGTAACCAGGTAAATAGGACATTATGTGGCTGTACTAATATGTATTGGTTGACATTTATTGGTTTAAATTTCACACTAGTTTTAATTCCTTGTTTCATTAAGGGTAGGTTTAAGGGCATCTGTTTGAATATGTTTTAATGTTTTTGATATTCCTTAAAATAGCCTTTACAGTGCATTAGAGGGCTATTGATTAGGCACACTGAAAAAAAGAATATATATAATATTTGTGGCACTCTGAGGGGCCTAAAAACAATCAACCAATAGTAGAGCTTGGGGGTAAGGCTATTATTGGTTGATCAGGAAGTATTCTGGAATAAGGAAGTGCTCGGTTGTACACATTAGCTCTGGTGCTAACTAGTTATACAGTGGCTGAGAAAGGAAAAACTGAAGCAAATATCTTCAAAACAAACTGTTTTCAAAGTCTATGAAGAGGAGAAGAGGAGAGAAGAGAGGAAGAGGAGAAGAAGAAAAGAAGAGAAGAGGGGAAGAGAAAATAAATATACTAAAGTCATTCTTAGTGGATTTTTGTTATATTTAGAGATGCTAATGCTAATAGAATTAGCATTGATGCTAACGGGGCTCTTGGGCTGCTAATAATTACACTAATGGTAGGCCTACAGTTCTATTGGCAAGTGACTCAGAAGTCGTCTTTATGATGTTCTCGGCTGTTGTATTGTTGAGTGTGACATTGACAGACACTAGTTTCTGAAACCTCTGTAATACCTTTTAAGTTGTTTCAAATTTAAGAAGATCCCAATGATCAATACTATTAAATACTATTGGTCTATTGTTGTGATATGCAATCGTAATGTATGATGTCAAAAATGTATTGTCCCAGCCCAAGTTACTGTAGTGATGTTGTTTCTGTGTATTGTGTCTATGTTAGTGTAGTCATGTAGTGTGTATTGTGTGTGTTTTACCAGAGAGGGCAGCAGAGGGAGCACTGGGCTGGCCATATCCATAGCGGTTGACAGCGATAACTCTGAACTCATAGCTGATGCCTGCTCTGAGGCGCTCCACAGGAACAGACACAGACTTGCTGTTAGGAGGGACCAGACGGATGAACGAGTCCCACACTCCTTCATCTACAAACAACACACACAAAGAAACCTTACAGGCAGGGTTTTTTAGGTTTTGAAAATAGGCCTATAGACATGTGTGGGTCTCTTTAAGCCTTTTCTCTGGGACATTTCACAAGATAAGATAGTCTTTCATATAGTCAACACTAAAAACGTTGTGCCATTATGTGCATTTAGTATGCTAACAATGTTTCACGCCAGATTATACAAAAAAGTGCACCCAGAAATGAAACAGACTTTCTATGGACAAATTAGCTTTAGCCAACAACTGAAGCTAAATGAGTGAATTCAATCAGGAAGACTGTCATTGTCTTTCTCCTCCCCTTTACCTGTCTGCCCCTCTCAACCTATCACTGCCTTCCACCTCTGCTTCTCAACCAATCACCTCTCAAGCCTCATTTATTTAATGCCCTCTCTCTCCTCTGTTATCCAGCCGCTCAGCTACGTGCTGCATCCCTCCACCTCAGGAGCATCATCATCATCATCATCAGTCGCCTCAGCTCCAGCTCCCATTAGCCACCACCACTAGTGTCTAGGCCCCGGGGGGATACATTTTCCCTAATATATATATCATACCCTCACATCCTCCATCTCCAGGTCCCCAAAGCCTCTCTCTCATTAAATTCAGTGTTGCACCCTATTCACACTAGTCTCTCCTGGTTGAAATATTGCAAAGGCGATTGAAAAATACTTCTCAAATAAAACCTACATTTCTGTAACTTCAGCAATTTCTCCTTAGAAAATGCATTTTAGTCTGTTTAATTTTTGAGTACACTTTTTAGTATGTTTACAAATAAAAACTGATCTACTCTATATGCATTGGACTTTATTTTGTCTGTGCTATTAGTTGGAAATCTCAGAGTATACAACTTAAAGGTCCTTTTTTATGCTCCCTTTTTCCCCTATTTTGGATATATTTAGGTTATTTATGTTTGCATGATCAAACACCCAATATTTATCTAATACAAGCTGTTTTGTGGAGCTCCCACTTGGACTCGATGATAAACAGTCTGATTAGACGCTGTCCCTGTTTCAAAACAGGAACATACCATTTGTGCCGGTTTTAGGAGATCCCCAAAAAAACTCCAACCACTTTTTACTTTCAATCAGATATATTGTTAAATGGTGGTGGCAACAATATTTCTCTGGGTGTGTTTGTTGACAGTGCAGGAGCAGGCCGGGGCACTTTGTGGTATGACATTAATTGGTCAATTGGTTTTCAGCTCTTGAATAGGACTATAGCTCAACATGGTTAATTACTCAAACATGCCCGAATGAGACGTTAGGCATGTGTTTGAAGTAGAAACAACATTAGAACATGGTTAAAAGCTCAAAAAAGTATAATAATAGAGGTCCTTTAAAAGTCCACTCTTTCTCACAGTGGTGCACGGTGGTTAAACTCTGTTATTTCTCATAATTGAAGGTTAGGCTGGATGTGATCAGAGGAGGAAGGGTGTCACGCTGAGCCTTCACTTAGTGCATTGCACTTCAGGTCATCTTAATAAGGATTTTGCAGCAGACTTGATTTGCACAGCAGGTCCTAATGAATGAACACATAGCCCCCTGTTGAGTGAATAAAAAGGGTTAGTGGAGATTGTGTGGCTCTAACCTGAGGCACGGGACTCAATGACATATCCAGTGATGGGAGTAGAGCCCATGTCGCCCTCAGACCAGTGCAGAGAGAGGCCAGAGGAGCTCTTTGAGAGAGATATGTCCAGAGGCGAGCCTGGAGAGCCTGCCAATGACAGAGGAAATGAGAAAACATGAGTAAATGTGACTGAACTTTATAATAACTGCATACTATTTAGCAGTAAAATACATCATTAAAGCTGAAGTACCTGATACTTTACTTTGTATTTGAATAAAAATAATTCCTCAGTGAAAAGTACCATGGTACAGGAGCACTCAGATTGGTTGATACATCCTTTATCTATCAAGAATCTATCAGGAATAATGTGAGGGAGCTGATGTTTAATTTAAAAATCCCCAGCTTATTCACATCTATTTTATTTTTTATAATTTTTTGTAAATTTTTTTTA
Organism: Philypnodon macrostomus; assembly: GCA_036025475.1. Classification (NCBI taxonomy): domain Eukaryota; kingdom Metazoa; phylum Chordata; class Actinopteri; order Gobiiformes; family Eleotridae; genus Philypnodon; species Philypnodon macrostomus. The sequence goes on from JAVQKC010011844.1 coordinate 3,553, forward strand.
TAAATAAGTATATATTTAAATAAGAGAAAACCATTCAGACCGCATGTGAGACTGATAGAAATTTTAATCAGGTAGTGCAAATTGAATAAATATGCAATTAACCAACATGTTTTTTTAATAGTGTATACTTCATGGGATCAGTACTTACAAGACAAATAGACCAAAGCCATAGAGTTCAACACTTATTGTAACTAGAGTAGCAGATTCAAATATATTAAATGATTTATCTGCTAAAGAGTAAATAGTAAGAGTTTACTCAAATATATATTTTTTTACTAAATAGATTTGAATTAACATCCGAGTTAATGACAGTTAAACTGGAAGAAATAAAACTACTACTGCACTTTCAAAATAAAAGCACAGAAGTAAGAAGCAATAAAAAAAACATCGAGCCATCGCTATACAAGAATTTCTGGGATTATACACAGAAAGAGAAGCCATGGGATCAGATAGCCACAGCTTTTGGGGGTAAAGTACTAGTACAGATATAATGAAATCTTGGAGGGCTATTGTTAAGTTTAGGTGCAAACATGCCCCATGTTGAATCCATCTGGTCAAATAGGTATGTTTTGCCTGCCCAAATCACAGAATGACTACAGTGTGCAGAATCATGCTGCAGAAACGCGTCTAAAAGTGTCCATTGGAAATTGCTGCTTTTCAGGGGCAGCTGAAGTTCCGCCTCCACAAGACAGTACATTATTAACTACATGTAATATGAAGTAGCACTTATCACCTTGTACTGGCTGAGCGCTCATGTTGGCCTGTATTGCTGCTCCATAGCTCACAGTCAGGGCCTGGACGCTGAACATGAAGGTGACTCCTCTGATCAAGTCTCGAACCTTGAGCCAGCGCTGCCAGCTGCCCTTCACATCCACTGTCACCACTTTAGTCACACCTGCAAATACAAGACATTATTATTACGCTGCTTTCATGTGGTGTCGGGTTTATCATATATACAAGTTTACCACATAAAGGCACACACTGTAAAATTATAACATATATATATATATTAGAAGTTACTCTAATGTTATAATGTGAGTTTTACACTACAACTCACTCTTCTAAGCTATACTAACATCATGTGACGAGTTATAGCATTCTGAAAAATATATTCAGTAACTTTAAACTTTGAGGTCTGCTAATATCAAGTTATGGAAATAAGTTAGAATAACTTTGGAACATATGACCTTTTTACAGTGCATGCACACCTCACCAAGTCGTCTGGCAGACCTCAACAGACATTTTTTTTGTGAATAAAAATAATCAATATCAATTATTTGAGAGAGTAACTCATGACATACTTCTTATTTAGCTAACTAAGCAGCATCATTTAGCACAGATAACTACTTAGAATATAATTTTGGTCCAACATCAGAAGCCCCAAACATGTTAGGCAATTGCATTACATACATTTTTGACATTTCTAGATCCCATTTTTTGGGATTAGCACTCTCAGAGATATGAATTATTATTATTAACAGGCAATGAATAATAAAGGCATATTGTTTTTTTTAAAGGTGCTGAATGTATATATACCTTGTACAGGAGTGGTGGGCTGGTAGGTGACCCTGTAACCCTCCAGCTGTCCATTGGGACTGAGTGGAGCTCCCCAGGATACATTTACACTGGTTCCAGTCACCTCTGAGAAGGTCAGGAAGCTGGGCTCACTAGGAGCTACAAATAAATGACAGAGTTAGAAGATGATGGTTATAGTTCTTACACATGATCAAAAATGCATACTTCATTTTGTAAGAGCCAATAAGCTTTGTGTGATCACCTACTTCATTCCACACACTTTAACTGTTTTAATGTTATTTGTCTAATTGCATTTTAATTTCTTGCTTATTTTGATTTTTTGAGTTTGGTTAAAGTTTCAATTTCAAGAGGATGATGAATAATGCTCTGGTGTGATGCTTGTGTCCCATACCAGCCTGCTGTGTGCGGGCTCCACGGGGGTCACTCGGGGGCCCGTCCCCTGCTGTGTTGAAGGCCGTCAGTGTGACCATATAAGGCGTGTAGCTGCTCAGGTTGGAGAGGTGCACCTGTGTGTCCGGGACAAAGATCACCTTCATCTTCTCTGTCTGGTTCTGCTGATCCCTCTCCCAGTAGTGAACCTACAACACAACACACACACTACAGTAGAACTTAAAGGTGTAAGCTGTAAGTTGCCAAAAATATAAATAAACATTGACCCTTTTCTATGATGTAAAGCAGGTCGTCTGTAGTCGGTAGAGAGACCACAGGAGAGGAACTAAATTAAAACCTGATTACTATAGAGCGCAACAGTGCCCACCCCCCTGTGGTTCCAACGATAGTGACTAATCAGCTACGGGGTAACCATCATAGCACAACAAAGCTGTTGATGCATTTTGTTGAGTTTTCATATTCATTTTATTTTCTTTACACCATCATACAACTGTGTCAGATATAGTTTTATTTGATTCGATTTTTTTTATTTCAATTTCAAATATGACTCCCCACGTTTGAATAAAGTTAAAGATTGGTTATTATGTTATTATGTTATAATATATTACATTTTTCAGCTTAAACATTCCTCAGTTAAAATTAATAGTTCAATTACGTCAAATAAATATATAAACAGTGTCTGTAACTAATAAATAACTGTTGTGATTTCAAATATAGCTCGAACAGCCCTATCAGGCACAGACACTAACATTTTGGGGTTGGTGTGCTCTCAAATGGGCTCTAACAGCAGACAGATGTCCAGTTATATGTCCTTATCAAGTAATAAACATGAGTCTGACTAAGCTCTGCATGAAATATAGTGGCACTGGTTCAGCGTTAGGGCTATTTTTTCCTCCCATTCACAAATGAATAATTTACTACATGTCCCCTGCTTTGGAGGTCCCATAATGGATCCTAATAGGAACCTGCCAAATGGAGTGTTTACTCTGAGCACAAGAGCAGAGATGGTTAAGAGGACCATGTGATTGTGCATCTGAAGAGGACTAAAAATGTTTAGAAATGCCCAAGGATGTTATCAGCGCAATACATTTTGGGACCTAAACTTTGAACAGCACAGAGAAAGAAAAAGGCAGCAATAAATACATACGATAACTACTTTTATTGTGTTGTTTTGGTGTATGATCTGGCAATGTTTTTGTTAACGTTATTATTACATCTGTCGGTCCGTCCGTCCGTCTGTCCATTAGAAACTATAATGATTTAGTTGAAATTTTCAGGGAACGTCAGGAGCGACACAAGGAACAACTGATTCGATTATGGGAGTGGATTTTTTCCAAAGAATGACATCAGTTAGCCCAGGGCCATATCAATACAGCACCATCCTTCACAGAAAGAGCTCTTATGTAAACAAACCAAACATATAACATTTTTTGAGACAATGTGCTGTGCCAGATGACATAGTTTTTTTTCCTGTGGTTGTGGTAAGCTCTCGTTGTATTAAGATGATTTGAATAATATTGAATTGTTGTCATTAATAGAAACAAAGAAAGGGAAAGTCACTGTTTTATCATTTTGTTCTGGAGGGGTGTCCAGTCCCACAGAAGGTTCTTTCTAGAATTGTTTGTTTTAAGAGTATATAGGGGAAAAGAGCTGCCTTGTCAGAGGTCTGCGCTCTGTGTGAGTTTTGCATTATTTTTTAACATAGATAGACTAAAAATGTTTTTTTCTTTGTTGGGTTAGTTTATATTTGCAACATCATAATGTTAAATAGTTTTTAACATATGAGATTCTTCACGTACACCAGAGAGCCAATATAAATTCATGCCTTGTCCCTGAATGTGTTTAAACAGAAACCTTATTATACCGGCCCCTACTGCTTTTCAAACCACTCCATATTATTCAGAAAATAAATCTATAAATGTCTCAAAAAGTGAAGTAAGCTTTGGCCATTCAAACATGCGGCTAACATCTGACACATCTCACTGTGAGGTTACAGAGGAGCCCTATGCATTAGTAATGAATGAGAATGGAACTTTATCTATCAGTAGAAAGTTCACGATTGCTTGATAAACTATTTTATATATACTTAAACAATTCATGCTCTGGTGTATGCCTCTATCTTAAAGCTAGATTTGTCTGTCACCTTGTATCCTTGGATGAATCCATTCTGCGTCTCGAGGGGGGGTGCGGCCCAAGTCACCTCCAGGCTAGATGGAGACAGGGCTGACACTCTGATGGACTGAGGGGCCACAGAGGGCGCTGTGGGGAGAGGACACGTCTGTTAGCTGCTCAGAGAGGGAGTGAAAGTGGGCTGTGGCTCTTTCAAAGTCTAGTCGTCTTGCCTAGTCGTCTTCCAAGTCACTTCCTTTCAGACCAAGGCAAGAGCACTGCCTTGGCCCAAATTAATCCCACATGGAACAGACTTCATAGTGAACCAGCAGGGGTCGCCAAACTCAATCATGCTCTGTTTATTATTAACCATTTTTTTTATAACTTTAAATTTGGGATAAAATTCACACATGTGTTATATTAATGACTATATATATTTATTATAATTATTCATAGATTTTTTGTTTTTTGTTTAAACTGTGACGGTTTAGTAACATTAATAACTTTATCTATATTTTCTAAATTATTGCAAAATAATATGAAATTTAAGCTTACAAAAAAGCTTTTGACATTATTTTACTGTTCCATGCATATTTCTCACAAAAATTGCAGTGGGTAATATGGGCAAAGGCAGCAAAGGAACCATCGAGCCCATATGCCTTGGTAGAACATGAACATTGGAACATGACTTGACGGGCGATGATGACGTGGATGCCTTTTTGTGAAACAACCAAGGCATCAAGGATCCTTGGCTTTGAGAAAGAGCATCTGTCCCAATACCCGCACTTGAGCTCTTGTGAAATTCACATTGAGAGGGGGGGGGGGGACTTCACCAAAGTCTGCATCAATTCACTCTTTCTGAAGTGTGTATCAAGTGCGTATAAAGCATTGGCACTCAAACTGTGGTGCTGGTGTAGACCTGGTTCAGAACGGGATTAGTCATAGTTTATATTTATCTCTAGTTTGGAGATGTTTTAGGGTTTAGTCCTTGATTACACCTGATTAAGGCTTAATTTAGTTTTGGTTTATATATGGGCTATTTTTATGTGGTACTTGGGACACATATTTTCTGATGTGGTGCTTGGTGTGAAAAGTTTGAGGATACCTACAATGCAATTATGAGCCAAACTGTGTGGAACTGTAAATGGACACGCCCATTATCCATATAACTGACACTTTACACTTGCTCTGCTAAATATTATCAGCATATGAACATGAATAACACTATTTATAGCCCAATGGTGTTTATTGACGTTTAAGTAATGCTTTGAAAAGGATATATAAATGGTTACTAATGCATAACTAATACTTAACTAATGCTTAATAGTGTGCAGATATTATTAGGTTGTATTGAACATTCACCAAAGAAAATAAATGCATCAGGACTCGTGTGTAGGGCAGAGAAGCAGTGGAGGTGATCTGTTCTTCTAATTAGCCCGGGCCTAAGGCAGTACCTTGTTAGACTGCTGTAGCACTTCTGCATGAACTCAGCAGAGTGCACCTGAGGCCAGAGAAAAGGACATATCAGCCTGTTTCATCATCTCAAGCCTCTCTCTCTCCTCCAACATACTTCTCTCTGCATGTCACTGACCACTGCAGCGAAATGACACATATGAAGCTCAATAGGACCGAGAAATAATAGGGATGTGCCATCAATAACAAATGGATACTCCTAAATGACCTCTCTACAATGTTTAGGCCCATTTTAACTAAAGGTTGGTCAGAAACAATGAAGCTACATTCACATTATTACCCACACATTTAGACCCACCTGCCTCTCCGACTGATACATCCACTGGTTTGGACGGAGGGCTCTCTCCAATGATGTTGTAGCTGGTCATGAAGATCTGGTAGCGCTGAAACTTATTTAGTTCTGAAATAAAATTAAATAATGTAATGCTCTTATGTAAGATTTCTTCATTTAATAAAATACAATTAACATGATAGTGAGATGATTGTGTAAGTAAGGATGTCAAACAAGCCAAAAACTTGATTCTGAATTGTTATTAAAAGGCTTACGAGTGAGTTCAAACTCTGTTAGTGAGGCACTGCTGACAGTTTTGAAGGTGCTTTTGGCTGAAAAACAAAACAGACAAATAGAGAAATAAACATTTTAATCACATTCAATTCAAAATCATTCTTCCATTTTACGCCCTTCCAGTAGAAGGGTCTATAAAAAGGAAATTAGTCTTGTCAGACTCAGATAAATAAAAAGCTATTGATTCATATCCCCAGAGCTGTCAGAAAGATTCACACTCCACTGAAAAGCATATACAATTAAGATTGTTCTAATGTTTGAATATTTTATCAAGTATACACAAGCTAAACAATCCATAACCCATGGAGACATTTTCTTTGGTTTGGGCCCCTCATACAAACATAAAACACAATATGAGAAAAAAGATGAGGTGTTGAATATGAAAATAGCAGAAACTTTACTAATTAAAACTCAACACTAAAATTTAAGTAGAAATAAATGAGGAAAATCATGAAATTTGGCAATTTTCATGAAAGGCTCTAAAACATTAGTATAAAACTATGTCAGATTAAAGGCCATGGCATTTGAGCTTTGTGTTTTTATTGTGCAGTCCAAAAACTTTACAAAATTTAAGCCATAAAACAAGCTGAGTTTTTCAAACGAGCACTTCAATTTTCTAGTCTGCAAAAAGAGTGAGATGGTTCTGCTGTTGAGGTGGTCATGGAAACGTGAGATAGCTTTGGTGATGATGGAGATTGGATAAGTTCTGCTGTGCAGTTGGTAATGGGACAGAGGAGAGTGAGATATTTATGCTACTGAGATGGTAATAGAGAGTGAGATGGTCCTGTTGTTAAGGTGGTGATGGGACAAAGAAGGGTGAGTTGGGTCTGATGCTGAGGTGGTTATGGCTAAAAGTGAGATGGTGATGGAGGAGAGTGAGGACATGGGAAAGTGCAGCTTCACTTATGTTCTTAATTCGTATGCTGCGTTCACATGTTTGAAGAGTCTTGGGCGTCTGATTCGCATGTAAAGTCAATGTAGATGCATTTAGAGGTCCTGTGGTGCTAATCCAACATCAGGCGTTTCTCGCATTTGGCGAGATTTGTGATTAATTACTAATTAATCACAAATCTTCCAGTAAATTAATTGAGAGTAATTTCTCTGACTCGTGGGCCCTAGGTTGAACCTGCATATTGTCCTTTGCTGATGCATAGTCTTCTTTGTAAACATAGTTTCTACACATTTTTGAAGAAATAAAATAATCCTTTAGAACAGGACATGCTCTAAATGTTATTATTAATTAATAACGTCCCAAACCACCATTGTGTATAGGCTACAATGTAACATAACTTTGCCTTAGCACCACATAGGCAACAACAGGGAGACGGCCGACCATAGCTACTTGCAGCTACACATGCACTCTTTTAGACCCTCTCCAGGTTGGAGGAGAGCCCCTGCCTCAAGTGGAGGAGTTCAAGTATCTTGGGGTCTTGTTCACGAGTGAGGGAAGGATGGAGCGTGAGATTGACAGGCGGATCGGTGCAGCCTATGCAGTGATGCGGTCGTTGTACCGGTCTGTCGTGGTGAAGAAGGAGCTGAGCCGAAAGGCAAAGCTCTCGATTTACCGGTCAATCTACGTTCCGACTCTCACCTATGGTCATGAGCTTTGTGTCATGACCGAAAGGATGAGATCTCGGATGCAAGCGGCCGAAATGAGTTTTCTCCGACGGGTGGCTGGGCGCTCCCTTAGAGATAGGGTGAGGAGCTCAGTCACTCAGGAGGAGCTCGGAGTAGAGCCGCTGCTCCACATCGAGAGGAGTCAGCTGAGGTGGCTCGGGCATCTGTTTCGGATGCCCCCTGGACGCCTCCCCGGGAGGTGTTTCAGGCAGGTCCCACCGGAAGGAGGCCCCAGGGAAGACCCAGGACACACGCTGGAGGGACCATGTCTCTCGGCTGGCCTGGGAACGCCTCGGGATTCCTCTGGAAAAGCTGGAGGAAGTGTCTGGGGAGGGGGAAGTCTGGCCATCCCTGCTTACACTGCTGCCTCCGCGACCCGGCCCGGATAAGCGGAAGAAGATGGATGGATATTTCCTTTTTAAAATTCCTATCTAATAATTGCGGGGTCTGGGGGTCCTCCCAACAAACACATTTTATTGCAATTTTTTAAATTGACTATTGACTATCATTGGTCAAAATGGTTTCCCACAAAGTCTGAACTGAACAAGCTAGGGACAAAAGTAAAAGTAATATCATGACAGATCACATTAAATCACAGAACAGGGTCAGAAATAGCATTTTTCGAAAACGTATTTTATTTTTTTTCTTTATTAATTTTTTACACAGGGACCTAGAGAAAATAATGCAAAATTTTCACCTTTTACTAACCCTTTTCATATCATATATTTCGTATCTAAAGTTATATCTATTACGAGTATATAGCTCAGTTTTGTGGGCTATATCTTCAGATCTTCAGGTGTCGAGCCCTCTATCACAAGCCTTTAACCTGCGAAATCCACTTGGTTCAAACACGAAATCATATCTCACACATGTCGCCGTAACCTCTGTCAAAATCAATGTGTGTCAGCTTCAATCACTTTCAGTGTAGCGCTCGGCTGTTAGATTTATAGACCAGACTTAGCTCCAAATTGGACAGCACAGTCTCACCTAAAATGCATTTTATTGCACATATGAAAACTACTATGTGGGTATTAATGGAGCACATCTCAGCAACTATGGGTCTTAGGCAGGATATATTGGTCACATTTCTCCTTTACAGAGCGCCCCCTACAGTTCCAGAGAATAGCACTGTCCACAGAAAAACACAAAGTATATAGACTTTATATACAGACTCTAGACGATCATAAAGCTACTGTTCAACACAAAAACACCGGGTCTGCTCAGTTTGACATTTGTCTATGTCTTGGAGCTCTCTCTGTTGAAAAGCAATTTATGGTTTTGGCCTGTGACTTGACCCGAGACTTCCAGGGACATTCATCCTTGCAAGGAAGTTTCATTCACCCCACAACAAGTCATTTAGGATCACACTGACTGAAGTTTTGTTAAAGTAAAAAGTAGCATAGTGTCCCTTTAATAAATGTGAAAGTGAATTGTTGTCTGTCTGTGTATGTCTCTGGGTCAGCCCTCCCACTAACCAGCCATTGTCCAGTATCCAGCCAATAAGACCCCTAATGAGTGAAAAGGTAGCTAGCACTCTCAGGGACTCGGATGAAAAAATCAAAAAGTAGATCAGAAACATTATTCATCTTCTGTGTGTTTTTTTGTATATTCTCTTGGACAGAGGAGGGCTGTGGATCTGCACGGACCATTTAATCCACTTCAAAGCTTGCCCTCAACAATTAGCATACTGCAGACCTCAGCTGGTGGCCCCATACGCTCACTGTTTTACACACGCAAACATCACAGTGGGCATTTACACTGACTTTATCATTAGAGATCACAGGAAATGAGACGTGCATTTATAAAACTATTCTTGGGCGTTTTGTTGAGAGAAGCAGACACAGAGTGATTAGCACCTTCTTCAGAGAGTCAATTACTATTATGTGTAGGATTAATGCAAACATTATGATTTTCTAGTTGCTTCTATGAATGCTATGTATCCTTCTGTGGAAATTGTGCAGTTTTATGCCAGATATAGCTTTCTCCATCTGTAGTGTTTACCAACAAGAAGAACAATATTTTCAGTTTTGGAAATTCATCTATAGACCCTTTAATATGTTCATCATATGGAATGTTCAAAATTCTGGAACGGAGGCGACTGAAGCAAAAGTGAGTTAACTTTACATAAAAATGGTGTTTGTGGTGAGAGATAGAATAATTCTGAGCATTTAATAAATAACTATTGTGATCTTCAACATTTCTGTGAGGACAAGAATTTTGCCTTCAGCCAAAAGTCTGACTGTTACTAATGTGTACATTAAATAAACATACAATGTGAGGTACATTCACTAATGTTTCCTACCCAGGCTCTGACATCACCTACATGTAGAGAGTGGATGTCATTTGTCAA
>JAVQKC010011873.1:0-16674 GCA_036025475.1 Philypnodon macrostomus
TAATCGAAGATGTACCAAACTCAATCCAGTTCTGCATCTTCATGATATGTACCTGTGTGCAACAGTTGAAAAAGATCCAGCAAAGACTTTTTGAGTTATTGCGTTCACAGTTTTGGCTCATAATTAAATAATTACTTAATTAATATTCATCGAAGAAGTACACAAAATCGATACAGTTCGGCGTCTTTATGGTATGCACCTGTGTGCAAATGTTGAAACTGATCCGGCAATTTGCTTTTGAGTTATCACGTTCACAGCTAGGATCTGCGGACAAACGCCAACGTGATTCCATAATATCCTCGTTTCGGCGATATAATGACGCAAGTCCTCCAAGTGTAACTGTGTGTTCTCTTTAGTATTCCAGTTGCATGTCATGAATCTAAATGCCCTAAAAGTGAGAGTGATGTGTTTTCAGCCTTGGGGCTAGCCACTGCCAACCTAATGCCCTATAGTTGCAGTGTCAGACAGCCCTTATTCTTATAACTTATTCAAGACAAATGAATATGGCATAATGTAATCACAGCACATTTGACTCCAGTCAGTCTAAAAGTTTGACTATAGCCTTGTACAGAGTGGCTCATAAAAGGGTTCTACCTTTTTATCCTGTAATATTGTCAATGCTCTAATGCTGTGAGCTGCCTGACTTTATAGTGTTCTGACCTTGGTAGTGTGCAGAGGGCACTGTGACATGTACCCAGCTCGGTGTAGGTGGCGTGGCTTTAGTCTGCCCACTGTCGCTGCTCTGGCATAGGCTCATTCCAAGTATTGGATTTTAGGAAGTGGCAAATGAATCTGGCATGGAAATCAGCTCCAATCAGATGATTAAATCGAGTGGGCAAAACAAGGGCTGTATAAACAACTGCTTCAAACAATGGCTGATAATAGTTACTGGAACATTGATCAGTGTATAGTTCTGGAGTACTGGATCGTGGTTTGTTATTTTCAAAATGTATTATTATAACCAGTGGGGTTGATCATGTGACTTCATCCATCTGAGTGTGCACTGTCGTCTGTCAGTATGTCTCAGTGTTAGCCTTGCAGCAACTTGGCTTGGATGAAACGTTCCAAAGGTTATGAAGTTCAATGCTGAAGTCTGTTAGGATGCCCAGATGTCTCACTTTGTCCCACTTTGTCCCACTTTGTCCCACTTTGTCCCACTTTGTCCCACCGGTTATAATCTGGTCACCTTAAAGTCAGCACGGTGGTCAATGTTAGGATCTATATGTTTGTCTATTATACCTATAGTCCTTTCTCCATCTCTCCTAATGTTCCCATCAGCCCTCTGTTACCCCACACATACACACACACATCCATCCATCACTGTTTGTATCAGTCTGTGTATTACCCCTGCCCTCTGCCCCTCAGCTGGATCAATCATGCCTGGTCGTCTTGTCTCGCTTTTCATCACTGTCCCTTCACGATGATATAAGGCTTCATGGCTCTGTCCTATCTGTCACATTCACACGTTTTATCACCTGTTTTTGACTTATTCTCTCCACTGCCTATGTGTAAATGGTAGCTTCTCAGCTGTTGTGATGGGGCTCAGTGGTGAGGAGGATTGATTTCTTCACTCTGCTGTGAAGTGATTGAAGTTAAAGTTTTATTGGTCTGTAAACGCAGAGAAATGATGTTTGGAGGGAATGAAGGTAAAGTTTTCTCCTCCTATATCCCCTAACTTATTTCATCTTTTGCGCTTTTTACGTTTTGTGGCCACAGCTGCCCCAAGGCCAACTGACATAGGTGTGGCAGCCATACCACACACACAACAGGTGTTGTCAAGTTACCTCTTAGTCACAGCTGTCCTGGGGCAGGCTGGCAGAGTTGTACCAGCTACATCACAACAACACCCTGACGTCATTATTCATTCACCCCACAGTCACACACAGGTGGTACCAAGTTACCTCTTAGCCACAGCTGTCCAGGGGCAGGGTGACAGAAGTGTGGCAGCCATACCCCACACAACAACAGCCACAGTACATTATTAATTTACTCCACAGTCACACACAGATGGTGCCAATTTACCTCTTGGCTACAGTTGTCCAGGGGCAGGGTGACAGAAGTGTGGCAGCCATACTACTTAGCTCCTAATGAAAAATATAATTAAAAATAGATTATAGCTCTCATAACGTTAATCTCAACACTGCGTGCGCAGTTAATACTGTTGAAGGGTCTATATCAGAGCGTTGAAGTGCAGTCATGTTGTGTGCAGGTGTTTTCATTTCCTGTGTGCCTGACCCCATGACCCCCTCGTGATCACCTGACGACCCCAGGTTATGAACACACCCCCGCTCTGCCTGATCCGCTCTGCCTGATGCGTCCCACACAGACAGCAGGGGTAATGGTGGGTATGTGTGTGTTTGGAGTGGACATGTCAGAACCAAGATGGATGTGGTGGGGCTGCAGCAGTAAATGAGAGCAGCGCCAGGACGACGGAGCCAGACAGAAAGACAGACAGTGCCTTTAGACAGACTCACATAGGTCTTTGAGAGCCAGAGTAGACCATATGTATACACTGCATGCACTTCACAGATTATGGAGAAAATCAAATAAATATTCAGCTATAAGACCCCTTAAAAGTTTGGAAACAAAACATTCTAAATTGGAGGCAAGACATTTTCAATTGAGAAATTAGCATTAGCCACAAAATGAAGATGGTTTTGACAAATGCCAAGCACTCTGCTACATGTAGGTGTTGTCAGAGCCTAGTTAGGAAACATTAGTGAATGTACCTCACATTGTATGTTCATTTAATGTACACAGTTAGCATTTTGGCTGGAGGCAAAATTCTTGATTTTCAGGTTTTACTGGACAAGTCCTTACAGAAATGTTGAAGACCACCATAGTGTTTTCATTGTATGCTCAGAATGATTATATCCCTCACCACAAAGCCTCCATTCCGGAATTTTGAACATTCCATATGACAAACCTTTTAAAGGGTCTATATACCTAATTATAATTTGAATGCAGTTATTTGGATTTTGCTAATGTCAACATCAATAGTCAAATGCAAAAGAACCATTAAAGTGAGGTGAAATATATATATATGTTTTTAAGCTGACAGAAAATGTCTTAAAGTGATTTAAAAAAAACTTTTCTTCCTGCATAAAAACCAAGGGATATCATTTACATCCATGACAAAGTGCATACGCAAAGCCACCCACCCTTGACCTGCCGAACCTGCCCCGGGGCATGTGTACGTCAGTGTATTTGTGTTGTGGCACTTTTCACAGGACTAGTGTCAGCAGCACGGCACCAGCCTCTTTGACCACACCATCAATTTGTCATGATGCAGTGTAAAACATAGATGAGAACAGACAGATACAAGCGAACCGGTCTTTGAAGAGGAAAGCTGTTTTCTTTCTGCATGTCTTCAGCAAGGCAAAGAATGGACTTGTCTTTCACAGCGGCCATTTTATTTGTGTTGACTCCATACATTTCACAGTCCTTCTGTTCTTTGCCATCCATCAATCTGAGCTGAGGCTATAGTAAACTCACGTCATGTATAATTAAAAGTTGCTAAAAGGCTTTGCGCAATCAGGGAGCAGATCTGACAACACTCGCATTTAAGACAAACACAGCATCCACCAGACCGAAGTGGCTGTTATGAATTGTTGTCATGGAATCTGGTCTAAATATGGTGTCAATTTTTAGGATAAATAAAAAATCAAAAATAGTTGGGCCCTGATTCTCACCCTATACAATTGTAGCATTATATAATTCATGTTAATTAAGTGGAATTAACTATATATTGCACTATATATTGTACCATTGTCAGTTAAAGATGATGCCTTGGCTGAGGTCACCCAGTTGGATGATGATTAAAAAGTATGTATCAATATTTTTAAGCCTAAGTTCAACTGTGATTTTACTGTGGAATGACTGGCTCAGTTTACCATTTTGTCACTCAAAAGTGTGTTCATTTGCTGTTCAATGGGTGCTGACACTGAAATCCAACCAAATCACAGGGCTTTTTTTCTTTTCTTGCAGGCATATCTACCTCCCTTGTCAGGAAAAGTGGGCAAACAAATCCAGATCTTGGGCCATGATGAGATTTAGAGACAGCCAGAGAAAGAAATGCCTATTTGTCTCACTCTGCATTTTTAACCCAATATGGATTATTACGAATATTTTAAACCAGCTAGTTCAGGGGGTTGACACTAGGAAGATTCAAGGGTTCAAAGATATGAGGCTTAACTCCTACTTTACCTTTACCACAAAGAAAAGTCATTGAATGTATCCACCCAACACACATGCTGAAACCCCAATTAACTCCTTTTTCTCAAGTACGGGAGGTGATATCAATCTATTAAAACTTGCAAATCCAATACACCTCACTCCAAAGTCACACTTCTATTTCCCGGCGCCTCAGGAACTACTCAAGTGAACTCAAATTGTAGCTTTTTTTTTTTAACAAGGAAGGTGCCAGGGTGAAGATCCAAAATGGCCGACGACAGTGCACGGTTACATAAAACGTTATATAAAAAGTTGTGTTTGGTGCGGGCCTTGACCCATGATGACTCGCTGATTCACTCTCTCTCTCTCTCTCGTGAGACGTGGGCATTTCCCTTTGGAGGGAGCCACTTTGCGCAAATTCTATTCAACTTTTGTGAATGTGTGCTCGGATTTTTGGAAAGAGGAGGAAGGCTTGATGTAAAAATAGAAAATAGAGTGATCTTGTATGTGTCGCTTTTGGTTGAAGTTCACACAGGAAAATATGTGCCCTGATTGTCTTAAGACCTTAAAAGTGTGCTACAAAGGTGCTAAAAAAATCAGGTTATGCCCTAGGTTGCGCTTCTTCATTACTAATTAACTTACATTTTGATTATTCCCATAATCCTTTGCAGCAATGCGTGTGGTTTGTCCTCATGAGACTCCAGCAGTTACACACCAGAGTGGTATGGGGGCGGGAATAGGAGATTTGTGTTATGAATTATGCACACTATTACCCAATTCATCAGGCCTGAGTCACACAGTGTGTATACCAGCAAGAGTTTGAAATACACTTAGCAAAAGAGTAAGATGATTCTGCTGCTAGGGCAAACGAGAGTATGGGTGGTGATGGAGGAGAGTGAGATGGTTCTGCTGCTGAGGTGGTGATTGAGGAGACTGATATTGGTTCTGCTGCTAAGATGGCAATAGAGGAGAGTAAGGTGGTTCTGCAGCTAAGGTGATGATGGAGGAGAGTAAGATAGTTCTGCTGCTGAGGTGGTGATGGAGGAGAGTGAGATGGTTCTGTTGCTGAGGTGGTGATGGAGGAGAGTAAGATAGTTCTGTTGCTAATAATGACTTTTTGATGTGATTGCCTGTGTAAATTGTGCAGTGTGAACAGTAAAACAGAGAATGGTGATGGGTACACGTTTGAAGTACTTCACGTGTTAGTCTTGCGTAATTCTGCCACTATAGATCTGTACATATATACAGTACATGTAGTGGTTGTAAAGTACATGTCAGCTCCTATCTGTATACTCCTGTGTTAAATGCAGTGAGACGAGGAGCCGTGCCAAGACATGGAGTTCAGACGTTCACCTCAGTACAGCCGTGTCTATGACATGTAGAGAACCAGTGTGACTGTGTTATAGGCTGGAGGCTTACTCTGTATGCATTGTACATGGTTTTATTTTTAACAGCCACATAATAATTTAAAGCAACACTATGCATTATTTGGACCATAAAATAATTTTGCCTCAATAGCGCCCCCATGTTTATGACCCCTATGGGACCCTGGACACACTTACTTTGGCAGAGAGCAATGAAACTTGGTACAGTGATTCTCCACAGTGTACCCAACATAAAATATTAGTATGACCCCGCCCTACAACAAACAGGAAGTCGGCCATTTTGAATTTGGGAAGTCAGGTATATTTGACAGCCTCTAACGTGCACATACTTTGCCCAATTAGGCTCTAACCTGAAATACCTAATGACCCCCCCGGCCCTGAACACATCTGACTGATATGATGGCAGTTACCTCTATAGCGCCCCCTATAGACTGAAAGAATGCAGCTTTAGGGAATTTTCTAAATTTGGCAAAAACATTCACCACAAACATCCAGACAAATCAAAAAAGTGATTAAGGTTCCCGTTGGTAACAGTTGTAGCAGACGTACGGGGTAGACGTACGGGGCAGACGTACGGGCCCGTTTTCGCCGATATACACCTTGCTGTCGGGGACGACAGCACAGGCCTAGTTAAATTGTGTCAAATAACACTCATGTGACTGTCCCACTGTCACAGAAATAAAGAATTGCAATATTTTGACTTGATCTGACCTGAGCGTTTCCAGTTTGCAGTGTGGACTCTGTATGCCCTCACACATCACCTTGACTCCGAAGTCCTTCAGATCAAAGTTGTCTAAGAGATCCATCTCTGTCAAATGACAAGGGTCAAACTTCAGCACTGATGCCAACACTTCACAGTGAATGTCTGACACTGAGCAGAACCGAAAGCTGAAATAAAAATACAAAAAAAAAAAAAATCATCAAAATCTGATACAATATTAAGTAAAAAAAGTCTCTCTTGGTGAAAAACTATCCTTGAAATAACTGCACCAATCCAATCCAATGCAAAACTAATGCTGACCTGGTGTGTTTGCAGTTTAACTAGAATGACGATAATGATGAAGTCTATATTCTTTGCATTCTTTCCATGTGTTAAAATTTTAAGTCCTTTTTCTTTTTTTTGTAGGAGGATGAAAAAATATGACCAAAACAGTGAAAAAACTGCACAGTTCCGTTGTTCCTTTAAAATGCATTATATTCGTTCATGAATAGTGCAGCAGAGAAAAAAGTACTTTTTGTATTAATTCCAATTATCTATACAAACCTAGCTTTTCTGCAGTTCCCTGCAGCTGGGATGAATCTCAGGTGTCCTTCGCGGGATATGAAGAACTTAGACAGGTCCAGCTCATCCAGGACCTCCTCTGACATCTGCATCATGTAGGCCAGAGCTGAACACTGGATCTCAGAGGGACACTCTGACCGTTTCCTAGACTCCAGAAAGACCTTGATCCTCTGAATGACTGAGGGCTCGTTCATCTCACTCAGACAGTAGAAGGCATTGATGATTTTGTCCAGTGACATTCGGCTCATGGTGATCTCTTTCAGTTTGGTGATGACTTTATGCACAGTTTCTTGATCGGTCTTGTTTGGTCCGATTACAAACTCCAAAACTCTCTGACTGGACTCCAGAGTGAGGCCGTGAAGGAAGCGCACAAACAGGTCCAGGTGGCCTTTTTTACCTTCATTACATTTTTCCAGGGTTTTGTTGAGAACTTCATCTAGACTCATGGTAGGCTCTTGTGATCCTTTCTCCTCCATAAAAGTGCTTATAATTTCTCTGTTATTGTTGTTGAAGCAGTGATGCATATAAACTGCAGACAGAAACTCTTGAACGCTGATATGAATGAAACAGTAGACTGGTTTATCAAAGACCACAGTCTTCATACAAAGTCCTGAGACCTCAAAGGCCTCAGTCAGGTCCAGCCCGGCCTGCTGCAGGTCTTCTTGGTAGAACATGATGCTTCCTTTCTGCAGTTGTTCAAAGGCCAGCCTCCCCAGCTTCAGAAAGCATTTAGATTCCTTTGCTAGCCCCTTTTGTGTGTGTAACAGGAGGAAATGTGCATACAGGTCTGTGAGAGTCTTGGGAAGGCGTTTTCTCGAACGGGTTCCCAACTTTGGGTCCACAACTGCGGCTGTGATCCAGCAGAAGAGTGGGATCTGACACATGCTGTAGAGAGCCTTAGACGACCTGATGCAGGTAAGGACCTTGTCACATTGTTCTTTTTCTGTGAACGTCTTCCTGAAATACTGCTCCTTTAGAGCATCAGTGATAAAGCCTTGGATTTCTGTGACTCTGTGAATAGACTCCACAGGGATCTGATTGGCTGCTGCCGGTCTGGAGGTGATCCATATAAGGGCAGAAGGAAGCAGTGAGCCTTTAATGAGGTTTACCAACAGCACATTGACCTCTGACTTCTGTGTGACCTCAGAGATGACCTCACAGTTGAAGTCCAGAGTCAGTCTGCTTTCATCCAGGCCATCAAAGATGAACAGGAGTTTACTGTGGACCAGTGTGTCTGCTGTGAGCTTCTGTAGCGCTGGATGAAACACATGTATCAGCTCCAGCAGACTATAGCGCCCTCCTCTGACCAGGTTCAGCTCTCTGAATGACAGAGGCACCACCAGATCCACCTCCTGGTTCTCTGAGCCCTGGGCCCAGTCCAGACAGAACTTCAGAACTGAAAAGGTCTTCCCTACTCCAGCCACACCACTGGTCAGCACCACTCTGATGGGCTTCTGATCGCCATGCCAATTGAATCTCTGCGGATCAGGTTTCTAAAAATATTAGAAAATATTAAAATAATTATGACAACATAGACAACCAAAAATGGTCCACTTTTTTGGATTTATTGGTTCCCTCTAGGGTAGCATTGCTCATTTTACAACTGTAAGAAAATATTTTTCAATAAATAGAGAGACACTGCATAACTAAAATCTAAAACACAGCCTCATAGATTCTTGATACACATTTAGAGCCTGTAAATTGCAACTGTGCCTCAGAGTGCAGCCTGTCATTTGCCAATATAACAATATAGAAGACTTAACATATGGAGAAGCATAACAAACTGCCAGGTGTGTTTTTGATGAAGGGACATTGTAATGTTAAAAAAACTAAATCATTTGCATAGGCTTTTTAATTCATATACAATCATGATTGCACAGAGAAGCCACAGAAAGGTTTACTTACTATTTCTTTAAAGATGTCTGTGTATTTGATTGGACTATGATAGAGTGTGCCTCTTAAGGAGATGTAGAGCTCGCTGTAAGTTCTGTTGAGATGACCACTGCTTCCTGCTTCAGTCTTGTATCTTCTTCTCAGACTGAGTTTATGTTCATCTAAAACCAGCTGCTGGGTTGTACAGACTTAGAAAAAATGCAATTATAGTATTAGTAAAATATATCTTCAAAAATCTTAAAACTCTATACATTGAATTTTATGGCATTGTGTCCTATTTCTAGTCAGTGGTGGAAAGCCTTTTAAAATAGTCTGTGTTTGCTATTGGTTCAAAACAGTGGAGGGCATTGTCAGTGCCTAGGTAGAGAACAGTAAGTGCTGTAAAGACCACAGCACAGAAGGTTTTTTTTAAGGTGAACAGAAATTACATGAAAAACTTTACAACCTAAAATGACAATTTTACTTCAAAAGCAGAACATAATGTATAAGATTTAACCAATGAAAAGTGTCAACAGGGGCAAAGTAGATCTGGACTTAAGACTTAAGGATTTGTGTTAGCTTACTGTAGTTACAGATCACAACATTATTGCTTACTATGTATTTGTACAAAATCAGCACACTGCATACCTGATTTTTGTGAATGCTGTTTTGTGAATAACTGACTAAAATTGTTGCAAATTCAGATTCTTACTAAAGGATAAGGTATTCTCAGACTGTGCCCCATTCTCTAACCACACTGAGGACATGGGAGGGGTTCAGATGAACTCTGACTGCTGCAGATGTGAAGACTTACACAGACTGCAGACCAAGTGTCCACAGCTCAGACAGATTGGATCATGACCACTTGACACAGTCCCTTGTGCAGAAGGACTCTCCTCCCTGTAACCACCAACATATGCACTTTCAAACCACCTTCACAAGTATTTGCATCACCAAAAGGAGATCATAGAAAAATAAAACTGACTACTGAAAAAGAAGACAAAAAAATTAAGGAAAATCTATTTTTTGTTAAATTATGTGGGGACATTGGGCCATGACCACCTAGATAGAATACATTTATGTAGTTTTTTTAATAGTGGCTCTCTCAGATCTAAAATGTTACATCTTTAAAAATACACAACTTAATTTTTTAAAATGTGGGTTAAATGTTTCAGCAATGTTTTTGTACCCTGTTTTATTGACCTCTGTTTAAAAAAACTATGATTAGCAATGCAATCTGGGACATGTTTTAAAAAATTACATTACTTAAAATGGTTCCATATTTCCTTTAATTAAAAAGAAAATCTGTACTTGAGTTTACCCGTAACAACAGCACTTTGGGCAAAACTTACCCTAGAGTCTTCCACCGCGGTAAAGTCAGTTGGATATTCGACACATTCGCTCACATGAAGAATGTGTTCGTGTTGGAGTCGAATAATTGTACACAATCAGGAGAATCGGGTACGGCAGTTGAATATGGCTTGTCAGGCTTTTCTGTTATTTTTACCCAATTGCATTTTTTTTATTAATAATTCTGCATAATCAGGACATGCTAAATAATAATAAATAAATGTGAACAAATAAACATGGAATGAACCAAACAATAGGCAAAATGAACCATTGTGTCCCTAATAGGCGCTATCAGTAGAAAGATGCACAGGTTAGAGTTGACACAAAACAACAGGAGGAGATTAATGTTTGTTTTTACATATGGACCCCATTAGTTGCAACCAAGATATCAACTAGTCTTCCTAGGGTCCATTATCATATTGATATTATGAGAAGAATATTACTGTAACGTTGTTGCAATTTGTTGCAAAAATAAAAAGGACAGAGAAGAAAAACCCTTTTCTAAATCGTTCTAGAGTCTGCATGAACAGGTTGATATTGTGTGACAGTTCATATTTCTATGTACATAGTTATATAGTCTCTAATATATGTCTGATTATGTCTGTTCCTGATACATTTAGTTCATTGTTATTCACATATTGTTTCTCTGTCCCACTCCCTCTGGGGGAGTGGATATTGTTTCAGTAGCATTGCTTGCTGTTAGATGTCCAGGTAATGACCCCACCTATGGCTTCGTCTTCACTGATGGTGGACCTCTGCTGGACCCCTCCCAGACCTCCCATCTTTAGATGCTATTAGACGTGTTAGAAGTGTTGACCAGTGATGATGCCCTCACTGCAGTCGTACCTCACCTCATTCATCTGCCCCCCTAAAAACTGCTTGAATACTCCCTAAACCAATCCAAATTTTAGCATCCACATATGTAACCTACATTACAATTTGTTTTAACCAAAATATGGGCATTTTAAGAGTTGGAAAGCCTGATGACTGTACGAGGACATTTATTTTTTGGGGTGGTTTATGTTCACCTCACTAAAGGGAATCTATGCAATTTTTAACCTTAATTAAAAAGCTTCAGGGTCAAAGTGAAGCTATGAGTTCTTGAGTTGTTTATGGGTGAATTAAGGTTTTTTCCTTGCATTCCACAGCTTTTTTACTGGCACTTTACCTGGAGTGGATGAACGTACCATTATACACACATAGACAAAATTGTTGGTACCCCTCTGTTAATGAAAAAAACAAAACAATGGTCACTGAAATCACTAGAAATTTAAAACAGTAACAATAAATAAAAAAAAATTGAAAATGAAACTCAGCCATTACTTTTGAATTGTTGCTCAACAGAATTATTTAAAAAAAACAACTATTGAAACAGACCTGGACAAAAATTATGATACCCATAACTTAATATTTTGTTGCACAACCTTTTGAGGCAATCACTGCAATCAAACGATTTCTGTAACTGTCAATGAGACTTCTGCACCTTACAATGAGACTTCTGTACCTGACAATGAGACTTCTGCACCTGACAATGAGACTTCTGCACCTGTCAATGAGACTTCTGCACCTGACAATGAGACTTGTGCACCTGTCAACAGGTATTTTGGCCCCCTCCTTGTGAGCAAACTGCTTCAATTGTCTAAGGTTTGAAGGGTGTCTCCTCATGTTTCAGCTCTTTCCACAAATGTTCAATTGGATTCAGATCTGGGCTCATAGAAGACCACTTCAGAATAGTCCAATGTTTTGCTCTCAGCAGTTTTTGTGTGTTTTTGTGTGTTTTGGGTCGTTATCCTGTTGGAAGACCCATGCCCTGCTACTGAGACCAAGCTTTCTGACACTAGGTAGCACATTTCTCTCCCAAATGCCTTGATAGTCTTGAGATTTCATACCTTGTACAGATTCAAGACAACCTGTGCAAAATGCAGCAAAGCAGCCCCAGAACATAATCGAGCCTCCTCTTGGTATGCTTCATTTTTGTGTCTATGAACATAGAGTTGATGTGCCTTACCAAAAAGCTCCAGTTTTGTCTCATCTGTCCAAAGACATTCTCCCAGAAGCTTTGTGGCTTGTCAATATGCATTTTCGCAAATTCCAGTCTCGCTTTTTTATGGTTTGCTTTCAACAGTGGTGTCCTCCTTGGTCGTCTCCCATGAAGTCCATTTTGGCTCAAACAACAAATGGTGCGATCTGACACTGATGTACACTGGCCTTGGAGTTCACCATTAATTTCTTTGGCGATTGCTATGGGCTCTTTGGATACCATTCGAAATATCTGTTACTTCAATTTACCATCAATTTTCCTCTTGCGGCCACGTCCAGGGAGGATGGCTTTTAAACCTCTGAATAACATGTGCCACTGTTGTGCCTCTGAATAACATGTGCCACTGTTGTCACAGGAACATCAAGCTGCTTGGAGATGGTCTTATAGCCATTACCTTCAACATGCTTCTCTATAATTTTCTTTCTAATCTTCTGAGAAAACTCTTTCCTTCGCTTTCTGTGGTCCATGTTCACTGTGGTACACACAATGTCACCAAACAGCACAGTGACTATTTGTCACCCTTTAAATAGGCAGACTGACTGATTATGCGTTTGAAGACCCCTGTGATGCCAATTAAAGGACACACCTGAGTTAAACATGTACATCTGGTCAAATTATTTTCTATCTCTTATAGAGGTACCATCATTTTCATCCAGGCCTGTTTCATTAGTTTGTTTTTTTAAATAATTCAGTTGAACGGCAATTAAAATGTAATGGTTGATTTTGATTGTTTAATTTTAAATACATATTTATTTATTGTTACTTTTGTAAGTTTGTGATCTCATTGACCATTGTGGGATTTTCTTTCATTAACAGCGGGGTACCAACAATTTTGTCCACATGTGTAAATGTATTTATGTTGTGTAATTTGCCAGTCTTAGAATTAGTAAATTGTTTACATTATTTTATGTTAGAACAATGATTGCAAGAACCACATTTGAAAGTACCTTTTATTGGTCTTGGGACCAAACAGGTTTACAAACAAATGACTGGGAACTAGAATGGGAACACACTTAAAACTCACCCTATAGGAGGAGCAAGGAACACTTGTTTAAGGACTGCTTTGTATAAGTTTCCAGTTATTTTGAATAATTGTTTTTATTAGATTTGCTAAGAAACTGTACCTTGTAGAAATGTAGACCTCTATTGTTTAGGGTAACTAGAGTTCTGATCTGGGAGTAGACTGTGTTTTGTGGCTTTACAGTGATTTTGAGGTTACCATCTGAGGACTTCCAGAAATGGATTTCTCAGAAATTTCTGAAAAATCCAGAAAATGTATTGATGTTTGAGAATATTCTAGACATACTTTTATATTGTTATTGTTGAGATATTCATGAAACTGTAACATTTCTGTACCTGTGCTAGTACAAAACAACAAAATGCCATCAATGGATCTTCCCCACCACATTATTTTATCACTTAAGTTGCTGTCATTCTCCCACAAAGTTGCTGTCATTCTCCCACAAGTTTAAGAAAAGGTTAGCATAATTCAGAGCAAAGCATAGCAGTCCCCCAAACCTGAATAAACAGTTCATCCTGAAAAAGAAAGATATTATTTTTCAAATCCATTCTGTGAGTGAAGCATCTATAACACATTAGGTAATAATGAACTAATTATGAACAAAAAAGTAACAAATGTTTGTTACTCTTAATAAATTATGTTTTTGTGACAATATAGCAGCATACATTAAGTTTTTCTGCATCCTGATGCTGCTAATAAGTTTTGCTAAAAGGCTTGTTATCATTAAAAACTAGGGTTGAATATTGTACTGGTTGGATATGGCCAAACGCTGTTGTGGGTCCGGTTAGAACTCCAAATAAATAGTCTCTTTAGGTTTAGTTGTGACTTATTAAAATAAAGTTCCACAGGGTTGGTATTTTTACACTTGAAGACAAAGTATGGATCTCTGTGTCTAGGTGTGTGTAGTTTCTAAAAGACACAAATGAAACCAAATCGGCAGAGATGTGGAGATGTAGGTAATCTCTACTACCTAATGCTGGGGCTAATGCTGGGGAAAATGCTCGGACATATAATCTCCGCAGCAACAGAAGTTTGAGCCTGGTGGTGGGCCCTTCTGAAAGCCAAGACCCCAAGGTGTCAGACAATAATGACAAGGCCGGTTGTCTGACTAAATTGTGGTGGCCCAGGGTACTTTTGCAGCGATTGTGCCCAGTAGAGGGTCGTGTGGAGATTAGGGGGGCAGCCCGCAGAGACCCTCCAGCAGGCCCCGGAGACCCTCCAGCAGCCCAACAAGTCCCTCCATCAGCACCCAGAGACCCTCCAGCAGGCCCTGGAGACCCTCCAGCAGCCCGCCGAGCCCCTCCAGCAGTCCCCGGAGTCCCTCCAGCAGCCCCCGGAGTCCCTCTAGCAGCCCTGGAGATAGTCCTGAGGAGTGTGACCAGTGGTGCGTAATTGTGAAAGCCAGGGCCCCGATGTGTCAGATGAGGATACGGGTCACACAGACAGTTCAGGTACCATGTCCTGCCATTGGCCCGTATTTTCTCCAACCCAAAGCACCACAGACCCTGGGACATTTTAAAACTTGTAATGATGAGTTTGAGGAGTCAGATGATACTGTGGATGAGGACGGAGACGTTGATCCCGGTTCACTGACCCCTGGTAGTCTGGTAGGACCCAGCAGTGATGATGATGACTGGGTTTTGATTGTGGAAAATGAGACCTATCAGCCCTGGCTAAAGCCTTTTGATGAGCCCACTGGCTAGAGAGGCTCATTACGAGCTACTAATCTCTATGGGTGTCACCTTTTTGCCTCAGGTTTGCCACTGAAACCCCAGTCAAGAGGGTGTGTCTGTGCCCAAGATGAAAGTGTTTATGACCCTGTATCTCTCCATGGGACTGGTAGAGAAGGCTGAAATTGAGGACTATTGGACAAAGATTTGGCCCACACTTACCCCTGTCTTTGGGGAGGTAATGCCTCGAAACAGGTTTGAGATGATCCTATCTTTCATGCATTTTACTGACAATACAAAGTGTGTGAGGAGGGGACAACCAGGCCATGACAGACTCTTCAAAGTCCGGACAATAATTGAACTACTGGTTCCTCGTTTTTCGGAGGTCTACACACCAGGCAAGGAGCTCTCCCTGGATGAAATGACCATAGCATTCAAGGGGAGGTCCGTCTTGAAGCAGTATAATCAGAAAGTCAGATAAATATGGCTACAGAGCATACGTTTTGAGTGAAAGCAATAACGGGGTATGTGTCACGAAGTTCAGGAGCAAGGGGGAAAAAATAGAACCAAAATGCAGACTTTCGAGGATCATTTTAATTATCAAACAAAAAGGTGTCCAAAAACAAAACAAAACTCACTTAAAAAAAAACATGGAATCTTGGACAGAGGATGAACATAGACGTCACGACACTGACCCACACTTGACATAAACACTCTGACCCACACTTGACATAAACACACTCACTCCGCGACGACGACTCATCTGGTTGCCCCAGCTCCGGACCGACTGGCGGCAAGAATCGTCGAGGCACCGGGACAGGTGGTGACCGCGACGACGACTCCTCTGGTTGCTCCAGCTCAGGACCAGCTGGTAGCTAGAGCCGGTGAGGTGCGGGAACCGGCAGCGCCGGCGACAACTTCACCCGCCGAGGTGCGGGAACCGGTGGAGACCGGGGGCGACGACTCCTCTGATTGATGTCAGGGGGCGGCCTCTGGACGGGAACCGGCGGAGACCACGTCAGACGGAGATTGATGTTGGGCGGCAGCCTCGGGACGGGAACCGGCGGAGACCACGTCAGACGGAGATTGATGTTGGGCGGCGGAATCGGGACGGGAACAGGCAGAGACCACCCTGGACAGAGATCGATGTTGGGCAGTGGCCTCGGGACGGGAACAGGTGGGGAACACCCCAGCCGGAGATCAGTGTCCGGCGACGGCCTCGGGATGGGAGCAGGCGGGAACCACCCCGGACGGAGATCGTCCATATGGGTCCATAGGAGGGGAATGGGCACGAGGTCTACATGGACAGCTACTACACCTCACCGACCCTTGCTGTTGTTGGCCCAAAAAGGGATTGGTTTGTTTGGGACAGTCTCAGCAAACAGGCGTGGGATGCCTGGAGGACTGAAAAATGACCAGCTAAACTTAAAGAGAGGTGACCCACCTATATTTCTCAGAAAGGGCAGACTAGACTAGAGTCATCAGGACAAAGAAGAGCAGAACTGGATGGCGGTGTATCGACCGCTCTGCATGGACAGCTATAACAGATTTATGGGTGGGGTGGACAGAGCAGACCAGAGGATGAAAACCAACATTTTCCCACACCGTTCCAAGAAATGGTATAACCACATATTCAATGCCCCTCCTCAGCATAAGTGTGGTGAATGCACATATAATTTACATCCAGAGCATTCCACCACCACCCAAGTGTCTCAAGTCATCAGTGGCTATCTGGAGGGATACAGAGAAAAGGTTGTGGAAGACCTTCACCTGAAACAGCACAACTTCCAGAAAGACTCACAGAACGCCACTGGCTCAGTGAGACCCAGAGCCGGCCTGTCTGTGTTGTCTGCTCAGACCGCTCTCGTCCCAGTGGCCGA
>JAVQKC010011874.1:0-16529 GCA_036025475.1 Philypnodon macrostomus
TGTCACCCAGGACCTGTTTGCCTTGGGAGACCCTACCAGGGGCATGTAGCCCCCGACAACATAGCTCCTAGGATCATTCAGGCGCACAAACCCCTCCACCACGGTAAGGTGGCGGTTCCAACATAGTTAAGTTATTATTCAAACCTAATTCAGGTCTCCAAACAAGGTCTAAACTGATAACTGATTATGACCCACATCTGACTAGGACTTAATCAGGTCTAAACCAGGTCAATGCCAATAACACCCTACCAGAATGATCAAGTTAACTGAGGTATTTTTATTAGAACTAAATATATTAACTTGATCTATAGAAAATAATTTAAAAAGTGTAAAAGTATAGCCTTAATACTGTGTTGTTTCTGGTTTCAGGAAACTTCTGGAAGGGGAGGAGATTCGCCTGACTTACCCTTCCCTTCCTGCCCTTAACTAAACCACCCTAGACGCCATCTTGAATCCATCTTCTTCAAAACCTCTTTCCTACTCTCTTCTCAACATCTCTCCTTGTCTCTATCATCCCCTATCCTTAATAAAAATCCCTAATTATTTCCATCCAAACTGCAAACACCAAGCTCAACACCAAGTCAGACGTGCCCTTGTGCTGATACAAGAGGACCACCAGAAGTCCCCCTTCTTCTACACACATAATAACACCACACCATGACGTTCAACTACAGAGTAACTGCACTGCATTAGTTACATAGCTGTCGGACAGCGCTGTATCATTTTGGCTGGGTTCCCGTTAAAAAATACTGAAGATCAAGCAGCACATTTTGATGTCCTCTTTCTGCAAACATTTGACCAGCTGTTTGTAAAGGAGGGCTAGATTTGTGATGCTTCGGTCTTTGAATCAGAGCTCAACAAATCGATTAAACATTGTCCCGCTTTCTTGTTCCTTGTAGTAGTCAGCGAACCAGTAACCGTAAACATTTTGATTTATGGGAAACTTTAAATTTTAGTCAATTATGTCAAAAGTGTTCTACTGGATTTACATCTAAAGTCTGGTTCAATTCAAAGTTACTTGTAGTTTCAGTCAAGTTATCTTGGTATTCAACACATTATCTCACTTAGGTCCTGGTTATGTAAATGCAGTAGAAGACTATTTGTTACTGGTTTCTTCTTAAAACCCTTTCTCTGTTTAAATTAGTTGATAAAACAATGAAACAGTAATTGCAGGAGCACCTTGTTGTTTGTTAAAGTAAAATAATGCTTTACATCTGTGAAACTAATACAAAACCCACCATATGTTTGGTGTCAATGTAAGAGCCAACAACAAGCTCAATAAATAAATAATTTACCTGCAAAACAGTGGATATGTTGAGTCTTTCTTGAAGTAAACACAGTTTGTTGATGCAATAGTGTTTTAAAGGGTGGTATATATTTTACATTTCATAAAATAACCTACAGGGTCAGTTTATGTATTGCTTACTGTAGAAAACAGTCATCTTAATCTCAATTTGGAAAAGCAGACAGGAGAGACTGTAGATTTATACATTTGAAAGTAAGGGTTGGAAATCAATATGATCGAATGGAGGCCTATATTAAGCCAACCTGTAATGTTGACCAGTGCATTAGTAGTTGTTGGGAAAGAGTTATTTGACTTTTGGGTAAATCCTGTCCACTAAATAAACAATACGAATTTGACTTTTTACCTCAAACTTACATCAGCCTCGGTCCACGTCATACGTAAAACGTGCTGACGTTACTTCCGCAACAACAACATGGCGGCGGCCTTGAAGAGTGTGTTTCGTGCTGTCACTTGGATCAGGTGAGATATTAAACGGATTAATCCAGTTTTGGTCTGGTTTGTATTCGCGTTTGAATAGAGGATTGAAATATTTGGTAAACGGAGATAAACAGATTATAGATGACATCCGGATTAACGTCATGTCTCGAACGTGTGCTGGCAAGGACCCTTGGATGGTACTGCAGTCGTTTGGCTCCTTACAGTGGGATTTGACGGATTTTATTAATTTTACTGGTCGTGTAGGTCCCCTGATAAAAACACACAGAGTGGAAATGCAATAGAACACACTTCGGAGGCTTTTGAAGACAAAAATGTGTTCTTATTAGCCAAAGAAACTCCAAATTTGTTGAAAGTATGTAATAAAATGGAGACACTAACACAAGAAGCATTTAAATATAGAAAATAAACTAATTAAATTACAAATAACAAATAACAAATTAAAACGAGAAGTGAAACGTTGCTTTGTGGTATGCGAAGTAACAGTCCATCTGTGTTTTAATGCCTCTTTCTGTTGATTTTGTTGTTATTTTTAGTTGTTTTACAGCCTGTGAAAGATTTTAAGAATTTTGCTCCCTCTGCACATTCTTAAAAAGAAAGTACATTTCTTCATCTATTAAACTTTTCTTCTCAGAGTGACGTCTGTGATGAGAATTCAGCAAAGCCGGTTCAGCTCAGGTCAGTACTTGTTTTAGAATTTTATTAATTTTATTATAAATGTGAACTGACTGAAATGCTTTTAAATGTAATCATCATACACCAAACTGATGGTTATTTTAGTTCGAGGTCTGTTGAGACGTCCGTTCAGACCGGTCCCGATTCTCGTGGTGACAGGAGGCGGTTACTATGGTTACCAGCACTACAAGGGCAAACAGGAACTGGAGGGAGCCCCACCTGCTCTGGCCACACCTACTCAGGTAACGACCCTGTTGTTGGGTGATGTAGACGTGGAAGAAAATTTGGATGAAGTCAATAACAGGCCAAATAGCTTGAAGAGTACTATTTGCTGTATTTACTTTATTCATGGTCAAATACAGAAAAATGTTAAAGTAATGCCATACAACACATCCAGAATTTCTTCCTTTACATTAACATTTTCTCTGCTTCTGGTTGTCCCTCATATCCTGCTCAAAAATGTATTGGAATGTCCTTGAACTCTAAATTAATTTGACAGCCGTGGTCCATTTTAAGGTTGTTGTTTTTATTACCAAATGTATTTTTATGGCTATATTGGAAATTACAGGAAATTGGGGAGAAGAGTAGGGAGTGACATTCAGCAAACTGTCGGCGTTCAGATTCAAACTCACAACGCTGGCCAGAGCCTTGTAAGCTCTGCATATGGGCTGCATGCTCTAACTTCTGAGCGAAACTGCAGCTAAACTCTTCCTTCCTCCTTTGTTATAGCCATTTCCACTTACTCAGCTGGCTCAGTGATTTAGAAGCTTTTTTTAGTTGCTATGTTGATGTTTTGACATTAGTGCAGTGACCTATTTTCTACCTCACCAGTGGAGGCAGCTTTGAGCAAAGTCTATTTAACCATTAGGAGCCACACTAAGCAGAGTAATAGGATGGTCAGACCTGTTTAGCTTTTGGCTCATCCACATGCTCACATCCTCCTACTTAAGTTTACATTTGTGTCACTTTTTTGCAATTATGTCCTGGTTTAAACATAATTAAATCTGGTTAGACCTAGTTTACGTCTGTGGTAGACCTGGTTTAGTCCTGGTTTAGTCCTGGTTAAGACCTGGTTTAGTCCTGGTTTAGTCCTGGTTTAGTCCAGGTTTAGTCCAGGTTTAGTCCAGGTTTAGTTCAGGTTTAGTCCAGGTTTAGTCCTGGTTTAGACCTGGTTTAGTTCTGGTTTAGTCCTTTTTTAGTCCAGGTTTAGTTCTGGTTTAGTCCTGGTTTAGTCCTGGTTTA
Source organism: Philypnodon macrostomus (assembly GCA_036025475.1). Taxonomy (NCBI): domain Eukaryota; kingdom Metazoa; phylum Chordata; class Actinopteri; order Gobiiformes; family Eleotridae; genus Philypnodon; species Philypnodon macrostomus. The sequence goes on from JAVQKC010011874.1 coordinate 3,659, forward strand.
GACCTGGTTTAGTCCTGGTTTAGACCTGGTTTAGTCTTGGTTTAGTCCTGGTTAGTCTGAAGTGGTACCTGGTGTGAAAAGTTTTAGTACCACAGCTATAGGCTTTGGTAGTCAGCATCTTTTTTCAATGTTTCTCATAAACTAATCCTGGATGACCCAAATACGAGCTGTACCCAATGTCCCATCTCCTCTTTACTTTCATTTTTTATCCACTAGTGGAAGGAGAAATGCAGTAGGCTGGGGCTGTGTATAGTGAATGAGGCCACAGTGTTGAATGTGAGTGGTTCTGATAGGTGTTAATCCTAATCCTAATCCAGATCTCAGTGGCTCTGGGGCGGACTCACTGCACCGTAGAGTGAGCCTGGTTTCAAATGTGTCTGACGTGTTTTGGGACCCAACGTGGACAAAATTCAGGAAAACTACATTCAAATGGACTGTTATTGATGATTGAAGTGGTCTTTGAAGAGTTGAAAATATTGTACTTCATCTAACAACTGGGATTTTTACATCAATGTCTGTGTGGAGCTGCGAAAACTGCTATGTCCACGTTTTTGATTTTGACCAGAATGTAAATTGCCGATCAACATTGTCTGTTCTGTGATTACTGCTGTATTTGGAGCCAAGAGGAAATGTCTCATTTAAGGATTTTCATTTAAGATCTAGATCCTGTTTGGACACAGCTGGTTCATAATTGTTCCTTTCCCTTTTTGGATTACATTGAATGGGTTTGACTGGATTAAAAACCATATCTCGGAGACTATTTTCCAAATTGATGTGAGCCTCAGTTGTTTGGTCCGGATGAAGTCCTATATCTAGTTCACACCGGGATTACAATCTACCGGTTCATAAAGAGACTGTAATAACAAACTGGAATTAGCCTGGAGTGTAACCCAGATGGGGGCCGAGCCAGACTCATACATCGAGCTGAAAAAACTATCCATTGTTAAAAGCATTTTAAGTTTTCAAGAGATGATTGACCTAATTGGTGGTTGTAATTATTCATGAAGATATGGTGAAGTTTTTGAGTAACCACAGTGAAGAGCGGAGAAACCGAGGCGTGCTGAGATGCATACGGAAAACAACGCACATCAACCACAGAAAGATTATTCCAAAACACAATAAAGTTGAGGCTGAGACTAGGACAAAAAATGTCATTAATAAAGTGGCACCAGCAACAGAGCAACCTCAACAGACTAACTCCACACAAGCAACAAGGGTCCGCTACAGGTGAAAATACATCACAGTCAACAGAAATGTCAGATTTAGAGCATCATCATAGTCACGTAGGGTTGGACAATATGGTAAAAATATATTACGGTTTTATGAAACAAAATTCACAATTTTAGAAGAACTGAAGACTTTATTATTGTCTTCATGAAACCTTTAAACTATCAATTCAAATCCAATGTTTTACATAAAAATAATAAAATAACACTGGCATTGTTACAGTAAAAATTAAAGTAAACGATCTTTCCTGATTAGCAGATCATCATAACTGTGATTTTACCGCCATATTGGACACCCCTATAGTAAGACTTGTTTACATTAGGTGGATACTACAGCTTAGTCTCATTAGTATTGATTGGTCTTAGTGAGCAGCTTATGATCTATATTTTAGGCTGGTCCCGCAGCTGACTCTGAAGCGTCGTCTGAACACGCTCAGTGGAAGCTCCGCCCACTGGCGTCGTCGGCCAATGGCGTTTCTCTACTGCACACTGACCACCAGAGCTTTACGACCGCTGGCCAGTCGGGTAAAACTAGTGAATTTGTTTATGTCTAGATGAACTGTCCATAAAGTGGTCCATGCCTACTCCTTACTCCTACGCCGTAAACTATTTAGAGTGTAGATAACCAGAGGGACAACCAGACAGCCTTCTTTACCCATTCCTTTCCTTCTGTGCCTCAACATCAGTGGAAAATCAGTGATTATACTTATCTTTCACATTTAGGTGGCGCTGTATCGATCGTTTCCTACTCGAGTGATCTCTCGAGTTTGGGGTAAAATCAATGCTGTTGATTTACCAACATTTTTACGAAAACCCATCTATTCACTTTATATCTGGACTTTTGGGGTCAACATGCAGGTAACAAACTACAACAAACACTTCTACTCTGTATTCAAATTGCAAAACTGATATGCTAAAACATGTCCATTTCCAATAGGAAGCAGCAGTAGAAGACCTTCATTTTTACAAAAATCTTGGAGAGTTTTTCAGAAGAAGACTGAAACCTGCTGCAAGACCTGTCTGTCCCTCCACCTGTCTGGTATCAAAGATTTATTAGTCGATAAACATGTTTGGTTTAATTTAGCCTAGTTTTTAGTTTTAATTTGTCACATTTTACATTATTTTTGCTGTTTTTTTCAGACATCTCCAGCAGACGGCAGAGTACTTCACTTTGGTACTGTGAAAAACTCTGAAGTTGAGCAGGTCAAAGGTGTCACCTACAGTTTAGAGCAGTTCCTGGGACCGCACAGTGGAAACAGCCAAGGTCAGACCTCTTTAAACCTACTAGCTTTCCAGATCCTTACAATGTTGACCAGATTGGAAAACCATACAAAAATACCAGTAATAAAAAACATATTGTGTATCTGCATGATTTATTAAGAGTTTGTCAAAATAGTTTTTGTCAAATTTTGGTTCTGAATTTTGTGACATTCTGACACGACGTCTGTGCTCTGATTGGTTAGGTGACAGCTTTAGGGACCGCCTCCTCTCCCATCCAGACAACGATCTGTTTCATGTGGTCATATACCTGGCACCAGGTGATTACCACTGTTTCCACTCTCCAGTCGATTGGACAGTGCAGTTGAGGAGACACTTCCCAGGTAAAAATAAGACCCACATCGTCACCTACACAGTAACATGGCTTCTCTATCTCAGACAATCTAATTAAGGAAGGTCCTATCCAAAATACTGTTACTGTAAAAAGATCACTACAATTTTATATTCACAGAATTGGACCAATCACAAGCCGGTGCTATTAACTGACATGAAGTGTTACATGAAAAGCCAAATTATATTTAAAAGTATAACTCTCACTCAATTCACATGTTTGCTGCCTTGTCTGATTGTGACCCAATTGTGCATGACACACTGTTTTTCATCTTGCAGGTTCTCTGATGTCAGTGAGTCCTGGAGTGGCACATTGGGTCAAAGAGCTCTTTTGTTTGAATGAGAGAGTTGCTTTGACCGGTCAATGGCAACATGGCTTTTTCTCCCTCACTGCTGTTGGGGCGACCAATGTGGGCTCAATACGGATTTATTTTGACCAGGTACTGAACTATTACCTCTTTCACTTAAAGGTATATTCTGTAAGTTTTCCTAAAATAAGAAAAATAAAAATTGCTGGAAATTGACCACCTTATCCTGTTCTATGATAAAGTGGTTTGTCTGTAGTCTGGCCAGGGGAGGGACTCAATTAAAACTCTACTACTATTGGTCAAGTGGTAACATCTGATCTGATGTTGCTGTAGAGGCCATGGGAGGGACTTAAGACAGATTACCTACTTTACATCATAGAACAGGGTCAGATAAAGCATTTTTTTGAATGTTTAATACCTTTAGTACAAACTCTATGAAATGTTTTTGAAAAAAAATAAAATAAACATAAACTTTTTGCCCCATAGGAACTCCAGACCAATGCTCCTAAGTACAGAAAGGGTTCCTGTCATGAGCGGTGTTATCAGGGGGAAGAGGACGCTGCTGGAGTGGCATTACAAAAAGGACAGGCTTTAGGAGAATTTAATTTGGGTTCTACTATTGTCCTGGTTTTTGAGGCTCCAAAAGATTTCAACTTCAACCTGCAGCCTGGACAGAAGATCAGAGTGGGAGAAGGGCTGGGACTAAAACAGTGAGAGTAATGGCTTTTGTTTGGGACTGTTGAGTTACCCAGACGGCAACTGGATGAAATACATGGCCTTTCTCAGTGTGGCACAGGGTGGATGTATTGTTTCCTCCATTTCCCAAACACAGGGCCCCATAATGTCTCACTAAATACTTTGCCTATTTGGTATCAATATGTAACACTAGAAACTGACTCTCTACAATCCGTTATCATGTTATTGATGCCACAGTATTAATGCCACCAGTTTACAATAACAGCTAATAGACGTAGTGTGTAATTATGCATAGTTCATGACTTACTGAATGGTTATTTGTGCTAATAATGCATGCAATGCTGCCTTTAAGAGTCATACTTTTTCATTTTAATATCTTTAAAAGCTTTATGTGTGTTAAAAGCACTGACTTATGATTGGTCCAAATCTGTGAATTAAAAAATTGTGATGATCTTTATAATGATACTAAAATGAAAATCTGCAAACATATGTAAATATGTAAAGCATACTGTATACTGTTAATATTTTCTTTTTTTTATGGTTGTAAATTATTTAATTATTGTTAAAAACAACTAAGTACTTTATGAAGGACCAGTAAATCCTGCCCTGTTGCTCGCACAAACCCTTGGTGAGCTTTATAAACCCATCCATTTATTTTCTGAAAATTTTTATGTTTTGTAATTAATCAATAAATATTTTTCTATTTCTTCAATCTTTTTTGTTGGTGTGGTGTCCAATACACTATTGAGTGGTGAGGAAGAAATGAGAAAATAACATAAACATTTAATAGGTAATATTTATAGATGCATCTGTTCTTATTAATGTAATGAGTAAAACATTTAAAAGAAATAAAATACCCACAAACTTAAAAAGGAAAATTAAATTTGCGTCTCCATGACAACAGTGGGCGGAACCTTTATATCTTGTACTTCCGTTCAGTCAGAGGGCACCAACATGGCGGCCATGAGGCGATAACACTTCTGTCATTTGGTCATGCTTTTTAACAAAAAGTGACTTTATAATACATTATTTCCTATTGTCACGTTTACACGGTGACATGTTGCAGATCATAGGCGGCAGAAGCGTTCAGGCAGCCCGGCTCTGCGCCCCTAGGGGAGCCGTACTTGTGGAGGCAGTCCGCGGCAGAAAGTCCCGTAGTGACCCTGTGGCCAAGTCCAAAGAGGGGCGCATCAAAACGCCTCCTCCCGTGGACCCGGTGGAGATGGTGGTCCTGAAGGAGAGATACACCGAGTACCAGCTCATCATGAGTGCTCTCCGGTGAGTTACAGCTGTGTCATAAGGGTCCTTTCTACTATTTTTAACTGGTTACATTCTGCATATGTCTCTCCTCCTAGATGTAGTATGTTCCTTTTTCCTTTGGGAGTGATGAGAATATAGTCCATCATTTCGACAGCTCATGCTAGATGTTTTGTGAAATAAGATATGAGATGGTATGGACATGTACAGATGAGGGATAATGACATCTATGGGTAAAACAGTGCTTTGGCTAGAGAAGTCCTAGAGAAAGACCAAAAAGTTAGTTGATGTGAGAGAAGTGACACTCAAACGAGAAAAAAACGGTTGAATACAATGCACTAACTTAATTATACCAGAAGTAGTGTTATTATTACCACTTTATGCAAGTGTATTTATTTGTCCTGTGTTTCTATGTTTGACAGTCTGGAGTTTAAAGAAGAGGTGCTGAGGAAGAAGTATGAGGCAGAGACTGGATCTTTGGCCGAAGAGCGAGCAAGGAAAGAGGAAGATGAGCACCGAACCCTGATGGCCTGGAACAACCAGGAGAACCAACGCATGCTACAAATCAGGTCAGACTCGTGTTTAGAGACCAGTAAAATATAGACTTGTGTGTGTCCTATTCCCAATGGCTTCTAATAACGTGATTTGTTTTCAGGTTTCAGAGGGTCCAAATGGAAAAAGAAGAAGCTGAGCGTAAGGAGTTGGAGGCTTCCATTCAACGTGAACAAGAACAACAAGAATTTATCAAACAGAAGGAGGAGGAACTATTGCGTTTACAGGTACAATGTCTTAAACATTGTTTCTGGTTTGGGTACATTTTTACAGCATTTTTGTTATTATTTGTGTGTTTATTGTATAGGAAGACGCAAAACACTTCATCACATTGGAGACCTTGGATCAGCGAATCGAGGAGGCACTGGACAATCCAAAGAATTACAACTTTGCTATTGACAAAGAAGGACGAATCATCAAACAGACTGTACTCAAGTGATACAAGAGACAACTGTTAACAAGGATGGACACTTTTTACAATACAACATTATATAGATTCAACCCAACAATATAATTATGAAAAGTGCTTCTCAACATCTCAAAAGCGTAAGAGTATATGCTTCAAGATTTGCTGTCCAGGGAAGTTAAATAAAGCGAATTATTATATCTATATCAACAATTTTTTTTTCTCCTTTGACTTCTAAACTTTTCCCATCCAAAAATATTCATATATTTTGCTGTCGTTCTTGTCACATTGTGAGTTGTCTTGTAAATAAGTATGTTCATGTTGACTAAATAAATACCATACATTTTTCTTAACACCTATCTATCATTATAATGGTGAATGCACATAATAATATGGTAGGTTCCAAACAGACCATGAATTTATGAGAAAAATATCTTACTTTGGTTTGTTTAAAGACTACTTTGCGCTCTTGTCCTGTAGAGGGCGCTGCAGTTCTCCACCTTATCTTATTGTTTATTTGTCATATGCAAGTTCAACACAAGGTCAACAATGCAATGAAATGCTTAGGATCAGAAGAACCGTTTGACTCACTAGATAGTCATTAGTCACTAGTAACATGCAATAATAGTACATGGTAAAAAAGTGTTTGCAAAAGAAGAGATGCGTAACAATATAATAAACATAATAAAAAATAAGTACAATAAAAATACAGGTAGGTAGGATTAAATAAGGTGTAAGTAGAATATTTCACAGGTGGTAAAAGTACTTCAAATGAATGAAGCTGAGCACCTGAGCTGTTTTCGGAGATGAGCAGGTGATGGGTGTATGACAACGTGCTTCTGAAGCCCTGATAATCCTCTTCTCGGGGGATAGTGCGGTTCATGGGATGAGAGATGAGATGAGAGACCACAACAAACGCGACCATGACTTTGAGAGGAGAGCTTTGAAACAACTGATCTGAAATCTTGATATTTATTAATAAAGGTTGATGAGACATTTTGAAACATAACTTTGTACTCATCCATCAACTATGGGCTTTAGGCAGGCAGGGTCTATGTAGGACAATGGTCAAGTAGTTGCAGGGCTTATATGTACATAGACAAGCAACCATTCCCTGTGGTCACTCATTCACTAGGTATCATTTAGTTTCCAATTTATCTGTACTTGATTGTTTTATAATAACAGGGGCATGCTAAAGGGAACCCACAGTAACAAAGGGAGAACATGCAGACTCCACTCAGACACATTCACAAGCATCTATAATACAAATTTGAATTAAACTAACACTCAAATCTGTGCCTTCAAATGTGAGTTGATTTGTGTCTAATGCAGTAAAAAGGATAATGGGATCAGGTCACTGGGGTTAATAGGACTGTTGCACAAAACCTCCGGGTGGTTTGACAGGAACAGTCCATGCATCGTAAATAAAGAAAAAAAAAAAGCACCACAAAAGGGATAATTTCTCCTTTTATTTTGTGAAGTGTTGTGATTATAGTCTGGGTACATACTGCTGTTTGTATTTGTAGTTTTTCATGACCATAAAGCTTTATAAAACACATCAAAACTAAAACTACAGCTGACTTCAAACTGGCCTCAGAGCACCTTTGTTTGAAATAAATACATTCAGAATTTATCAGTGGAGGCAGCTCATTTACATACAGCCATTCAGAAACACTTCCAAACAAAGTGACATAATGAGAAAAATGGTATTATTGTTTTCTCTAAGTAAAAAAATGCCTCTTGTAAAAAAAAAAAACATCAAAACCATACACTGAAAAATCTATATTCTCACATTGCACTGTAAAAAGTGACCATGAGCACTTGAATATTCAAGTATAAAACTCAAGCATTCACCAGATCAGTTTATACTAAAACAAAAAATTCTGTTCATTATGAAATCTGGTTGTTGGTCTGTCCGGGGTATTTCTCAAACTTCTTCTCTGCCTCCTCACTGAAGGCATCGCCTGAAAAAGAAAACAGAGGAGCAATTAACAAAACAATAAAATATTTCAATTATTGTACATTAAAAACATCTGACTTTACCTGTGTGGCAGTTATGGAGCCATATCCGGTGTCCGTCATATTTACAGTTGCATTTCATTGCGTTGTTAGTGAAGTCACTCTCAGCCACTTCATGATTGGGATTAATTACAACCTAAAATCAAAATGTAACTAATAATGCCATGCTGTAGCACAAACACTAACTAACTAGATAGTATTTGAAATATCAATGTGAAATAGCCCATGGGAGAATGCAGAGTTCAGTTTCAGTGTGGTTTTACTGTTTAAATATTCCTGCACACATCCCTGTCTTCCATGGGTGTGAGTCACAATAAAAACTGACCATCTTCTACTTGAACTGACCTGCAGAATGTAGTTTCCAGGTTTGATATCTGTGATATCGATCCACTGACAGTCGATGTCATGTCGGTACAAGTCCCAGCAGCCCACGGTGATGCCCTGGTCTCCGAAGTTAGCACACTCATATCTTTTAGAAACTCCTGACAGACAGAATTATACAAAATCATTTGTTTGTTGTCATAATAATAAGTGAAAACTATAAATCAGCCAGTACACTTATAGCTGTAGTCTAAAGGTTTCCTAAAATGAGAAACTACAGCAACATCAAATCAGAGTTTGTGGGTTACCACTTTGGCCAACAGTTGTTGAGTTGGTATGGGTTGGCAGCCCACACACACTTATTTGATGTTGCTAAGGCCAGGAGAGGAACTTCACTAGTATTGGTCAAGCATTTTTAATGTTTTAACAATACAAATACAATAACTATACAGACTATAGTTTTTTATGATCCAGCACAAATCTTCCTTGCTAAGTAGACATGTATTGTATGTATTCACCTTTCTTGCATTTTGTATACATTGTCATTGCTCTATTACTACTATACTGTCATTGACCATCTCTCACCTTCTTGGCAGTCTGTGTCCTCGAGGCAGAAGCTGGCTTTGTGTCCCTCTGCCACTTTTGTGCCATTGGAGTTCAGCAGGTCGTAGTGGGTGAAAATATCCATGCTGTGGTAGTGACTGTTAAACACAAAATAGAATAATTGGGAAATAGTTTAGATTTTCATTAACAACTTTAGACTTGGACTTGGCATTCCGAGAAGCAAAAGTGTACAACTCAACACATACTACAACTCAACACATATTACAACTCAACACATACTACAACTCAACACATACTACAACTCAACACATACTACAACTCAACACATACTACAACTCAACACATAACTACACACCTTTTATTTAAGCCATTTTCATTGGCATTATTTTAGGTTTAATAAAAATATTGAAGGTGTTGTCATAAAATACGCCTATTTAACTGAAAAAGTCTTTATAGTTTTATACTACTTCTGATCACAACTGGGACTCAACTCATATGAAGCGATACTGAAGTGTAATATAGCCTAGTTTTGTGAAATAAAAATGTAAGTTTAAAATACTAGGTCACCCGTGACAGGCATGCCAGACCCAAGAGTGTCGCCCGGCTTTCGGTCTGAAGTCGGCCCGTCCGATGTTGTGGATTTGAGATGAGAACCTGAGCAGACGTCTGTGTCCGTACGGCCAGTTCGCATTAGAAGCAGACTTAGACAGACAGTCCTCTTCAGCCGCACAGTACAACATGTGCAAGGGACGGTCCTCAATGTAAACGGTCTGCTGGACCAGAGGGGCATTCAGGATCAGGTCAGAGGCCGCTGTGCAAAGAGACAAGGATAATATAAATGGAAGAAAAATGCATTATGAATAGTGGTAAAATGTCACTACATGCATGTCTTTGGATAATGGGAAAAAGTAACACAGGGTTGGCATGCAGACACTACCCAGAGAGATCATTTGGATAATGCTAACCACTCCCTGAAATCACTTCTATACTGTATATTCCCCCCATAGTCCTGGACTCACTCTCAGAGCAGATGACCCCAGCAGCAAACTTGGCGGCTGCTCTCTGACAGCTGATGGTTTTGTGATGCTGGCACTGACTCAGAGACATCTCGTTCCCGGTGCACTTCACTCCACTCAGCACCATCTCTGTCACGTTACTGCTGTCCCAATACCACGTTTCCTTAAAGCCAGGGTCATCAATGGACAACAAGGAAAAAACATGACAATGGTCAGAGGAAGGTCAACAGTGAAAAGAGTAATGGATTAAGGGATAATTTACTATGGCCGTAAAAGAAGTTGGGAAAACGTATTTAGTCAATCTCTGGTTGTAGGAATAGCTTATATATATCAAGGCATTATTCTTACTACCGGTAGTTTATGTCTAGCTGATTATTTAACAGAAGTACCAACGACAATGAGATATTTTGCAAACCAGAAAACATTATTTCATGTGCTGCCACAATTAAGATCACCACAAACAGGCTTTACAGCGTTGTTAAAGATATGAGTAACTTTTATGACTTGATTTATTTTGTGCTGGAAAAAAATGCTTTTCTAAAACTCACGTCCAAGTCAAGAAAATTCCCAGTCGTTCAGATTATAGTGTCGTAAAAATAAAGGGGTCATTTGGGCACGTTGTTAAAGGTAGACAAGATAAAATGCATTCTACCTTCAAGCATATCCCAATACTTTAGCTTTTTTTAACCAGGAAAAAACATGAAACATCCTACGATACAGTACAGTTATGGGATGTTGTTAATAGCAGGTTGGCCTACCTAACTTCCATAAAAAGGCTATCCTGGTTATCCTAGGCATTATTTATATTCACGAACATACTATGCAAAAAGGTACAGTTAATAAAAGTGTGATTTTTACATTTTGATCAAGACAAATGGAAGGCCTTTGGATATTAGTGCAGGTTCTCTGACACTGGTCCTACTTACAGTGATGGCATGCATGGAGTATCCCAGCCCTAGCTGCCTGCAGACCACCATGGCCTCTCGTGTGGTCCACCCCGTGCTGCAAACCGTGCCCCATTTGGACCCGACCTGAACCTCCACGCGGCCCTCGTAACTGCTGCGGCCACCCACTATCCGGATCTGCACACAGGCCCTGCTCCCAGTCAGTCTATGACCTGTCTCAACTCACACTACCATACAGTACACTAAAATGACGCAGTGGAAATGTGGTTAGCACGGCGGGGTGGTTAGTCTTATTTAGGAGAAAAATGACATTGAGGTTTCCACATGAGGTCACCACTACGGGGCTGCGGTTAACGGCTCAGGGCTGATTAGAAACTTTGACTTATTTCCACATGGAGCAAATCAGTCATGTGAAATAGGCAACTACTTTTACTACTACTACAGAGTGTTAATTCATGCTTGTGTTGAAATACAATGCAGCCGGTTTACTCAGCTTTAGTAGACACAATATATATGCATTCAACTGAAAACCACAACAACAGTAAATGGTAGATGTGAGAACTGAAGGTCTATTCCACGTTCACAGTTTCTCAAAAATGGGCTCCATTTTAAAATACACACTATATACTCCCTTTTATCTTGTTGCTAGCATAAATTCTGTTTTCTGAGGAAGGTATTATAGATCACTTTAACAGATATCTCGTAAAACTAGAAAAGTTAAAAGTGTTTTATTCAATTTTATACTGATGATTTAACATACAGTAGTTGGTGGGTTAAAAAGTGTGATAATTGATTAATGAATGCATTATAAAGAGCATAGGTCAAATATTTATAGAAGACAAACCATCTTTTATTGTCTGTTGTCTAGTAGTCCAGGTGTTGTTAGTGACCTACTTGGTTAGCCTGGTTAGCGTAGCCCAGGCCCAGCTGCCTGCATGCCACAGTGGCCTCTCTGTTGGTCCAGCCCTCTCCACAGATGAGGCCCCAGCTCTCTGTCCCATTAGAGTCAGAGCTCAGCACCTCCACACGCCCCTCGTACCGTGTCCTGCCCCCGGTGAGACGCATCTGTGTGAGGCAGGGTTAGACACTACAGCAGCAACAGACACCAGGGGCAGGGAAATACAAACTGGGCAAGATCTGTGAGCCAAATGCAAGTAGAAAATTAAAAATGCTTAAAAATGACTAGCTCACCCTGTTCTATGATGTAAAGTAGGTAATCTGTCATCATTATTATTTTACTTTAGTACCGTCCATGGCCTCTATAGAAACATCAATTGGTTGGTGGGAGTTATCACTTTGGCCAATAGTAGTTGAGGTTTTGAGTGGTGAGACAGCCCACACATAATTCTGAAGTTATAATTTTTCCAGAGTTTGAATTTCCCGTTGCCCAGCGTCTGTGTGCATCTACAGAAAAGAGTATTATCCGGTGAAGTACAAACTGTACAACCTGATAATACTATTATGTTAAATGAAAAAAAGTCACTGCTGTCAAAAAATCATATATTTTGTCAAACTATGCAATCAAATCTGTCCATAAGTCACCAAATAAAATTTTAATTTACTTATATGCATAAATAAGTGATGGTGATTTTGTGACAACAGTAATTAATGGTTAATAGTGGAAATAACTACTCAAAAGGGCTACATGTTTGTTATTTGTGTGCTGATTAGCCACTGTACATTAATAGCACACAATAAATAAAGTAGAACCATAATGTATATATAATATCTTAAGATGCTGATTAAACCTTTGAGTGTCAAAATCTACAGTACAGACCAAAAGTTTGGACACACCTTCTCATTCAAGTTTCCTTTCTCTTCATGACTATTGACATTGTAGATTCACACTGAAGGCATCAAAACTATGAATTAACACAACTGAAAATACGCCTTATATTCTAGTTTCTTCAAAGTAGCACCTTTTGCTCTGATTACTGCTTTGCACACACTCTGCATTCTCTTGATGAGCTTCAAGAGGTAGTCACCTGAAATG
>JAVQKC010011880.1:0-18424 GCA_036025475.1 Philypnodon macrostomus
ACTACTACTACTACTACTACTACTACTACTACTACTACTACTACTACTACTACTACTACTACTACTACTACTACTCTATGGAGTACAATTTATTTTAAAAAGTTACTCAGGTAAATATAACTGAGTAAAAGTAACCCACCTCTGCTATTGCCATATTACTGCACGTGATCATGTAAAGTGCTACCATTTACAGGAAGTCAAAATGGCAGTATAAACGTGGGACACACCACATTTCATAATTCAGATAATATTGCATGTTTTCAACTGGAAATCTGACTTTTAACATCATTGAGAAATTGTACTTGAAAATATGTTCTCATGTTACAGGCAACATAATGAGATATTCTAAGCCCCGCCTCTTGACTGACAAATATTTATGTCCTCCCATTCTAAGGCTTGCTCTTAAGTCATTGCTGGCCTTTGTCCCAGCACAGTCATTCAAGTAATAGTAAGTGAAGACTCTATAGTTCTCAACAGAGGAGGAAGAAGACACAAGGATGGATGAATTCTCACTGGTTTCATTAATGGTGCTTTTCTGCTGCCGCTCAAGTTGGACCCAAGCTGCAGAAAAAGACCTCAGACTGGAGAGGATAGAGGAGTGTGGTACCAAATGTTCTCAGGTAAAAACAAACAAAGTTCTTCATTTAGGTAAAGTTATGCATTTCTGTAATAGAGGCTTCAAACTAAAGTGGGACTTCTTCAATTATATTGTTGAGATTGTCCAGTAAAAATCAAAGAAATCACAAGAAAGCGGTTAAGGAGGCAGGATTGGCGGTTGGAATTCTGCTCCAAACTTTACATACTGTTGTGTCCTTGGGCAAGATACGTGACCTACATTGTCTATGTGCAAATGTGTGATTGGTGTAAAGTGCATATTGTTGTATTTCATTGAACAAAAGTATGTCTCCGTGGTACACTGCCCTCTTCGCCAACATAAGGAGTTCAAATCTTAAAATCAACCACATTATGTCTGAATATTGAATAAAAGTGTAGCAATATATAGGCAATAAAACCATTACTAATGTTGACTTTGTGTTTTCCCTGTACCATATTGTCCTTGCTGTCCACAATGATTATAAAGTCTAAAAAATGTTGAAAATAAATATAAAAGTTTTCGAAATAATCTCTCTCTCTCTCTCTCTCTCTCTCTCTCTCTCTCTCTCTATATATATATATATATATATATATCCTATGTCAACACAACATACTGTATGCAGAAGTGTACAATTTATACCAGTATATTACAAATGCACACACACACACACACACACAAAAAAGTAAAATGCGGCTCCACAAATTGTGCGGTAATCATTCACAAGCAAAATCTGTCGATGTCTTGATTTACTTACCAACTAGAAATGTGTATTCGAACTCCCATGGACTATTTCACATAGATACAGTTTAGAACGTGTATCAATGTGATTTTTCATACAGCCCCTGAAGCATTATGTAATCTGTCATGTTCTACATCTCTGGTCCCATCAGCCATCTGAACATTATTACAGCAGTAATGTATTCATACTTCAAAAGACACATGCCGATCTATTATCTAACCCAGAGGTTCTCAAATATTTGTCTTGACAATACCATTTTTTATTGACATGAGGACTAAACCTGGGAAAAAAACAGGGGCTAGGGCTGGTTTTTGTTATATTGTTTTTGCATATTTTATGTTTCTGATTATTGGTTTATTTAGCATTTTTGCACCACCTAGAAATAATGGTAATTCGAACTGACTTAAAATGAGCCTAACTAAACCCAGTTTAATCCAAGGAATAAAATAGGCATTCATGCAGAGGTAGATTAAGGCAAAATAGTGGACTGAGCCAGGTCTAAACCAGGACCTCTAAATGAGTGTGGCAAAAGCTGACTTCGGTGCAGGATACAAAGCATGGATGGACCTGAATGAGGATGTAAAAAGTCACTGTCTGGGAATCCCCTCTGTAATTTTAACTTTTTACTGAAGTTAACACACACACACAATAATAGTCCTATTGTGTAGATTAAATCTGTTTTTTCTCCTCACAGGGCCTCAGCTGCAGGATGAAGTCTCACTGTAAGTACATGCACTTGAGGTTATTGAGAAAACGTGTGCCAGCATGCATGCCACCAATAATGACCTTGCTCTTTCCTGTAGCTTTTCAAATGCAAATGATCATCTTATCTCCTGCCAAAAATATAGTTGCTTGGTAATAGTTAACTAAAGCACAGCCACACCTGCATTATGGGAACAATATGAGAATGTAATGATCACACATTCAATTAAATTGGGCTGCTGTAAGACTGCCCCTAAACAGTGCTGACAGATTTTGAATGACAGTACGCACGTCAATGCATAATTATGCATGTACCTGTGGTTAGGGCTTGAGTTAAGTCACGTTCCCAATGAGTTCAAAAAGTGTGGGTTGGGTTGTTTTGGTTTATGTTTGTGCAAGCGAGCAGCCCTTATGGAAGTTGCACACAAAACATGGAAGGGCTTATTACATAGAACTAGGATGTTGGGGCGTAGTGGCTAAGGTGGTAAAGCAAATCATCCACTGGGTAGGTTGGTGGAGAACACCTGGGCAAGACACACAACACACCTTTTTATGAATACTGTGTTTGGTGACAGTAATAATAACATACTTTAGTGAATACAGTGGTATCTTTGTTCCATGTTATTTTTGTTCTTGTGCAGTCCTGTTTCCCCCTCCGTGTCAGAGCCCTCCAGAAGATTTCAGCACATCCTCGTTGTTTCAAAACATGAGCCTGTCCACTGTCATGAGGTGTGAAGGGAGCCAGAGGTGTTCATTACATCTCAGAATACACAGCAGGCTGATGTTGAAAGGTATGAAAGGCCTTTGAACATATACTTAAATGTTATAATGGTCTCTCTAAATGGGCTTCTCTTTCAACAGTGCTTAGCTTGACTGGCAGAAACAGCAAACAATAATAATGAGTTCTCTAGTGTTTAAATTGTCATTTAAGATGTACAGATACAAATGCTGTTTTGAGACTTTTGGTTGTTTTCAGGTTCTAGACTGTGATGATCATATCCTCAGATGGGGGGCAGGAGCCAGAATTCTGTATTGTTCCATTAACTCCCGTATCTAGCCAACCACACACAAAATCTGCAGATTATTTAACAGTCATTTTCCTGCCCCCATAAGACTATAGAATGTCAAATACTGTTCAAATACCATGGAAGTAGTTTATACAGGATGTGTGTCAGCTGGTTATCCCTAAAATATCAAACAACCAATGGGCAAAGACTGACTCAGAACATACAACTCTATATAAATGTTTTATATACAAAACCTCCATGGCTGAGATAATGGAGATGGTGATTGCTGTCAATGTACAGCATCTTAGTTTTTTCCATGAAACTAGTCATGATTCCTTTATTGACTGTGTAAATAACACATCTAATGTTCACCTGTTTGCCAATAAGGAAGTTAACGCTTCCTCCCTTGGTTCCTGCTGATGTCTAATGTTGAACCTGCTGCTGAGCGTGTGTTTGATGTGCCATTCATGAGAGGGAATTATGATAAATGTCACCAATGTTTTTCCAGATACAATTAGACGTTCATGCTTTGTCTTAATGCATGTGCTTAATGTTAAACTGTTTTGTTCACATTTGTACTTCACATGGCTCCCCCTACAGTTTCAGAGCATATCACTGTCCACAGAACATACTTCATATATAGACTATAGACAATCATGAAGCTACTGTTCAACATAAAAACTCCACGTATGCTCAGTTTTCATATTATTATTTTTTGGAGATCTCTCTGTAAAAGCTGTAAAAGGTTTTCGCGAGACCTGTGACTTGACCCGAGTCTTCCAGGGACATTCATCCTCGCAAGGAAGCTTCATTCACCCCACAACAACTCATTTAGGATCACACTGACTCGAAAAGTAGTGCCTTTTAAGGAAAAAAACTATATATATATATATATATAAAGAGATATTTTTACCACCAAGCCATCAGACTGTCAAGACTCTTTGGTACTTATTTGAATACAACTTTTTTCCCCTTCACCCTCAGAGCCCATTCATGGTTTGTCTATCTGCACGGCAAGCCCAGGACTGATGAGTAACTGCAGAGTCATTAGCTTCACCAAAGACTCAAGAGAGAGACTGTCTGGATCACTGGTAAATTTCAGTATTAATATAATAATGGTGTAGTAGACAAACCATAACAGATCAAAACAATTACAAAACTAGGACAGATCAAGCTCCTTACCAGAGAAACACAATTAAACATAGCTTAGTTAAGTTAGTGCATGTGTGAACAGGTATAGTTACTCATTTTCCGACACTGGAAATGTGATATTACTGATTTGACTTTATTAATTTCCTTGTAGGTGGAGATTGAAAACGACTGCACAAATATATCACCAAGCCAAGACGTTCAAATAACTGTGAAAACTGTCCCACCCTTCTGTGACATCTACTGGGCTGGAGTCTATCATGCTCCAGGTAAAACACTGTTTGCTGTGTAGTTTAGGTAACAAAGCATCTCAATTAATATCCTTGTGAAATGATATTAGATACCTCTTTGGACCAGGAAATACAATTATATGATTTTTGTTTTATCCATACGCGTAGGTAAAGGGCAGCAGCTAGTGATTTTACATTTATTAGACACTAGACAATTTAGACACTTTTAAATACAATTGTCCCCTTAGAATTATATGGTTCTATCTGACATTTTTGGCAAAATTGAGTTATTTACTTATTCCTATATTTGGATACCTAATATTTATAGCAAGTGATTTGTTGAGTTGTAATCATTTTTAGAACCGTATAAGGGGACAAAATATCTAAACAGAAAAAAAACTAAACTGTGGGCTACGATATATCATGACTTTGCTTGGCTTTAGTGAAAACATCCTTTCACTCAGAAACTGAAGTTGAAGTTATTACCAGCAGCTTATAGACCCTTTTTACCAGAATGGAAGCAACTGGAGCAAAAGTGAGTTACCTTTACAAAAAAAGTAGGATTGTGGTGAGGGATAGAATAATTCTGAACATACAATGAAAACACTATTGTAGTCTTCAACATTTCTGTAAGGACTTGTCTAGAAAAACATAAATTCAGGAATTTCCCCTCCAGCCAAAAGTCTAACTGTTACTAATGTGTACACTAAATAAACATACAATGTGAGGTACTTTCACTATTGTTTTCTAACCAGGCTCTGACATCACCTACATGTAGCAGAGTGTTGGCATTTGTCAAAACCATCTTAATTTGCAATATTTTGTGGTTAATACTAATTTCTCTATTGAAAATGTATTATGGTCTTGCCTCCAGTTGCCTCCATTCCGGGATTTAGAACTTTCTGTTTACAGACTTTGAAAGGGTCTACATTTATAATGTTATGATGCCATTTGAACACAATACTGTTTAAATAGAAATTATGTGGTTATTCCTGCTGACAGTTGAATTGTATAGCACTTTTTGTTTCATATCAATAGGCCCAGTAATTGCTAATCTTAAAATACACACATTTTGACATATTGGATTTCAATCTACTATTGTATGTTGTGCCTGCCTACCAGCTCAATCAAAATACTATTGGCCTTTACAATGTGATTGCTAATACTGTTTTTTCTCTACTAAATTGCACAGGATGTATTCATGAAGATCTTCGAAGCCATGTCCCCGAGTGCATCAGTAAGTTTATATTGAGAGGGACAACTTTCTCTCTGTCTGTTTTTTAAACCCATCCATATAATATCACATGCTTTACTGTTTTTAGCTGGTAAACTGTCATACAAAGTCAATGAAGAGAAGAAGGAGCTCAGGGTTAATGTGACTGACATGCTGGAAGGACACAACTACAACCTGCGTCTGTGTCACGCCAAAGAATACATCTGTATGGGGACAGGGGCTACGGGGCCAAGAGTAGTGAGTCTCAATATTCATCCATTCCAGCCTATTTCTGATTTTGATTTGAGTTTTACATAACAATTAGTCGGTAGCACAGCATAACAGAAGTCATCTGAGAAAAAAAATCACACTTTCAGATCTTCTGTGGGCTGTTTTATAAGGGTTTTGGGTCACTTTTTTTAACCAATCACAGACCTGCACAGATCTATTGTCTATCCAAAACTTGAATCTATCGGGAATTATGTGAGAGAACGGACAGCGTTTTTATTTTTTAGTTGAATGACTTAAAAGCCAACACCAGACCGCTGCTCGTTTTTCTCATACTTCCTGGTTTGTATACATACAAGGCAGGACATGATCCATGTGTGAGACCGTGATAGAGGGGAGGGAAGGAGAGGAAGAGGGAAGGCAGTTTTACAAAATCAGGTAGTGTAGCGTTAAGTCTACTCATTCTATGAATTTATCTACGAAGGGGCCATAGCTTAGCTCAGTTGGTAGAGCTATAATGCCATCATACTGCTCACCCCAGTATTGTGTAATTTATTCTGGACGGCTAAATGTCATTCCCCACTAGTTGACCTAATTTTCTCTTACCACACTGTCTTATCAATAAAGATTAAAAGTGGAATTGTTGATTAGCACACACAAATAGCTGAGGCAATGGTAAGTTATATGTAGGTTATAATTAATGTCCTCAAAATGTACTGACTGCTTAAATCGTATTAGTACATGTTTTGATATGTATATACCACAGCTTTTTAAATTTGAGTATATGAAAACCTCACTATACCTTGACATGCCATTTATAATGTCATGTTATTTAATGAGGACTGAATGACTGAATTTGAATGGATGTTTGTCAGCAAGTCATCACCAGAGGGCATCTAGATAGGACTGACTCAGATGTTGTGTTGAGTGAAGGTTCAGATGACTACCACTCCTACACACTCTTTAGCTGAAGTAATGGAGGTGGTGATTGCATATCGCATTCTATGGACTACTCAACTTGCACTGTAAACATGCAGCTCACAAACGGTAAACAAAACCACTTTGTGCTTCACAGATCGAGAAGGATGACCCAGTGAAGAGTGTCACTCTGTCATATTCCAGTCCTTTGCCTTGTCTGTGCATCGAGGTAAAGTTTGTGTCCAACATGTTTCATTTCTATGTAACACTCTTGAACATTAAACATAGCTTCATTCACACAGGGCTGGTCTGCTGTCACTGACGCACTCCGAATCCAGGTGTGCCCTTTCAGAAACCGTAAGTCACTCGATCACTTACTCCAATGACTGTAGTGATACTAAATGCATAATATGATATCATTGCCCTTTTCCTCCCCCTTCAGGTGTGGAAGAACTGTGGTCAGGAATTGTCTATGAACCTATTGAGGCGTCGCTGTTGTGGCAATCCTCGTGTCCGGTTACCGCGGTAATCACCTTGTGCCAAAAACAGGAAGATGGCGTCTGCGCTGATCTACCCCAGGCATCCCAAAACGTCACCAGACAAAAGGTACATGTCAATCTCCACAGGCGTTACTAGGCCTATTTTAGTGTGAGCCAGCCACCATACAATGTAACTAATACCACCAAAGGTAAGTCATACCAAATCATAGGACATCAAGGTGTATAACGGCGAAACACCCCCATACGTCTGCCACAACTGTTATGGTACCTTAATCAGACTTTTTATATTGTTAACGAGCAATTAAGAGGCCCCGTTCCCAAACCATGACAAACATGGGAAGGGTCTATTTGCCTTTTTTGATTTGTCTGGATGTTTATGAAGAATGTTTTTGCCAAATTTGGTTAATTTCCCCCAAACTACATTTAACTTTCAGTCTATAAGGGGCACTATAGAGGTAACTGACAACTGATTGGTCAGATGTGTTCAGGGCCAGGGGGTAATTAGGTGTTTCAGGTTTGAGGGACGGCTAAATCTGGTCTAATCAGTACAAATCATATCTAAACTATAACTAACCCAGATCTAGGTGTAAAGGAGGACTAATTCAGGGTTAAACTAGGTATAAACAAGGACTAAACTGTGTCTAAAAAGCTGGGCAAATCCAGATCTAAACCAGAGTTGGGTAAACAAGGGCTTAACTATGTTTACTTTAGTACAAAGTTAAACCAGACTTAAACAAACCAGTTCACTAGTATTCTAAAAGCTGTTTGTTAACCACTGCCACTATTCACTGGACCAGGAAGTTTGTTGCCTGCATTTGCCAACCAAGCTACTAAACAATTGACTTAGATGACTCATGACAAAATCTTATGACCCTTTTATCTGTGAACAAATGGCTAATAATAACATATTGTTCCAGTAATCTCATAAAATCCACGACATAAAGACTGTATGTAAGGTCAGTTTGGCTTCCTCAATGACTGTGCATATTTTGTTCCTTGTGGGCAATGAAGACATTTCTGTTACTGATATGAGAGCAAGTGAATTTAGACCACCAAAGGAATTGTTAGTCGACTAAATTCATGCCCAGCAGAACGATTAATCGTAAAATAATAACATAAAATCTATTTGGCAAATAACAAAAGTTTGTACTGCTGTTGAAGTAAGCTTTATTGATGCAACTAATCGACGAAAAACATATTAACGAACCGATTAAGCAAATAAAGGCTGTCAGCACTACTTGATAGAGCTGTTTTTGGATGTGCATAAGTAAAACTATTGGCTTTATTTGAGGTCATAGGTTGATATGCTTGGTGTAAACTGGGTATTTAATGTTAATGTTATTGAAATATACAAGACCTGTATTTCAACATCACCATGTAGTTCAACCATGATTCACTTACCCCTTGTGAAATGTTGTACCTAGTATGCAAGACCTTTTTACTCACGTTGTCTTAAACATTGTAAAAATGTCATGAATTTAACTGCCTTCTGTCTGCATTGTTTGCACTAGACGTAGAGGGTGGGCAGCTCTCAGCCAATCATAGCTCACAGATGGCAATTCATCATCAAGGAGTCGAGATAAACCTGGGTTTGACTTGATATGTCACTAAGCACTTAAATAAAGGGGTCCATTTTTCATCTAGAAATGTTGCCTATTGTGTCTTTTATTTTGAAGGCACCTCTGTACAACTTCATCAACAAAGCCTTTATATAATGCCTCTTTCAATTTATTTTTACAACCAGGACAGACATTAGGGAACAACCCTAACACTGGTATGAAACTGATCCCAGTCACCTGAGAAGGGAATTCTCTCTTTGTTGTAAAAATAGCCTGTGACGCCAACAATGGATTGAGTTCACCTAAAAATAGAAGGCCTCGAGCCAAACACGACAAAATACTGGCTGTACGTCACAGCTGTATAGATGTTAGTGGTTGCCAATAGCAACAACGGTGAAGATGGTAATTACCACAACTTGTTTTGTTCTTGTTTTTTGTATTGTAGGTTAGGTTTACAGGCGTGGATCCACATCCTCAGCTCTGCATGAAGGTAAGTGTTATAACACTTCCTCTAGTGAGGCATGAAGCTAACTAACTAACTGCTGATAGCATGGTGGTCCCATATCGCCCCCCTCTACAGAATGCAATAATTCACAACTCACGTAAAACATTTTTATTGAACTGGATGGCATCAGCACATCTCAGAAAAGTTGGCAACAAAAAGCACACTGTAAAATGTGGCTAGTTGTCTAAGGTGAACCCTATAAAGTTTATAGTTGCTAGAATAGATGAACCCTACAAGGAATGCCAGCTATAAGTGTATTTGTGAAAGTCTATATAATAATCAATCCAGGGCATATTTTTCAGTTTTCCTAGATTTTTTTTGTAAGGTTATGGTTGTCAATTTGCTGAGGTTGAGGGTGAGAATTCTGCATGTATTTACATTTATTGGCACATTATAGATTTATTGGCAACATCTTTGTTTATTTAGTTTCTATTGAATTAATTGAATGCTCATAATCTTTCTATCTTCAAGCAACACTGAAAAAAACATTATTCTGTGAAGCACTAGTAAAAATAATAATAGGAAGTTGCCCTTTAAAACCTAGACACTTCTTTTTCTGAAATGTCACATTTTAATTTGGGTAACATCAATAAATACAACTTCTGCCAGGCTGGACACCAAACAAAACAATGGGTCTATTTAATACTGTCACTGAAAGCTATAAATAGACCCTTTAATTAATTGTCATTTGGAATGTTCAAAGTTCCAGAATGGAGGCGACTGGAGCAAAAGTGAGTGAACTTTACAAAAAGTAGTGTTTGTGGTGAGAGATAGAATAATTCTGAACATACAATGAAAAAAATTATTGTGTATTTCTGTAAGGACTTGTCCAGGAAAACCTAAAAATCTACAAATATACTAAACTAATGTTTCCTAACCAGGCTCTGACATTACCTACATGTAGCAGTGTGTCATTTGTCAAAACCATCTTAATTGGCAATATTTTGTGGCTAATTTCTCCATTGAAAATGTATTATGGTCTTGCCTTCAGTTGCCTCCATTCCAGAATTTATAACTTTCTGTTTACAAACTTTGAACTGAAACCAGAAGCCAAATCACACGGGTGTATTTACAAAGAAAGGTTCGGTGATAACTTGACCCTAAACTACATACAAGTCAGTCATTCAAACAACAGGTGCCATATCTGTGGCTTATTTGATTTATGAAAAAGCTACTATACAACAGTAAATGCTAACACAATTATATTTCCTTTAGTTCTCTGTTGACTCTCAATATTGGATCAGGTGTCCTTTCGCCGATGGACGATTCCCAGGTAACAAGTCCACTTACATTTTTAGTAGTGCTGAATTATGTATAGAAAAAAAACTGCATAAAACTCAGAGCTGTGAATATAGATGGTTTTATAGTTATCTTGTGTTTGGAAAAAACCTCAGTGCTTCCTAAATAGAGGATAGGGATCTAAAAGTGTGTCTCAGGGATGTTGAATATAGATTCATTATTCAGCTTCCAGATCAGGTGAGGAATATATAACTAAACTTAGAGCTAACGGCTAATCTACACACCCTGACTATAAACTTTTTAAAATCTATTTTGTAATGTCGAGACAGTGTGGCTGAGCTTGCTAAAGATTCTCTGTTTACGTCACACTGGGTTGTGGAAAAAAATCTTTAAATATTTCCTGATCCAAAAATAGAAGAGTTAATTTCAGAGATAATGATTTTTCATTTATTTCAACAGCTATAACGTGATGCATTGATTCAAATCTTTTATAGGCTGGGAGTTCATTGTGTCCAGACATCCTGAAGAGGTTAGGCTGCTGACCCCGACCTCTGGTATCTTCCATGTGGAGCTGTGTGAGAAGTCTGCAGTCCCATTGACTACATGGAATGCTTCAGATAAACATACAGTCACAGTGGTAGGTGTGCCATCATGCCGGAGGCAATATGTTATAGTTATTAAAAATACCAGGACCTTACTGTTTAACCATTACACTAGCTTTCTTTCACCGCCCAAAAAGAAAAGGATGATGTAATTGTGGCAATAGCTTAGGTGGTAAAGCAGGTTGTTCACTAACCCAAAAGTTTGTGGTTCAATTGCCACACATGCCTATGTGCATGAATGTGTTAGTGTGGCTGTGATGGCAGTATGGCGTCTCTGTCAACATACCCCATGGCACTTGTGGTACAGACAGTATATTGTGCCCTTAAGCCCTAAGAAGATCAGATTCTCATAAAGAATAGTTGGACAAACAATGCTTATATTGGCGTCAATTACCTCATTTTTATAACTTCCTTTAATGAGTCATGACGTTGACTGCTAACTAACTATCAAATCATCTCGATTTGTTAATATGATGACTTTATATAATTCCATAACTCAATAGATAGTGCAAAAGTAAAGTCTTTAGGTGCTATTTTTGATGGTTACAAAGAATCATTTACAATCCATACTCATAACACAAACTGGAAGAAGATGAATGATGATACTGAATATGTCTTTGACATTTTCAGCTGCAGTTATTGCACCTTTATAATTTGACATGTGATTTATGTGTTTTTAAGCTCCACACCCATCTGTCATGACTGCCATATATAATAACAATACTAACAAACTGAAGTAACCTACAATTTGACAAGATAGTCTTTGTTTTTTCAGGAGAAACATACTTCAGTTGGCATAAACATCCCAGAAGAGCTTCAACAACGCAGCTTTTGTGTCCAGGTATGTTGTAACAGGGGCGTAGTTCCCCCCCTAGTTCCCCGTCAAATGTAACGTCACAAAAGTAAGTCCCAGTTTGAACCAGAACTAAAGTAGGTCTAAAACCAGGACTAAATCAGTGCCAAACCGGGTCTGATCCACACCTAAAGAACTGTAAAAAACGCTGCTAAAGTACTGACTAAAACAGGACAATAACCAGGTCAAATGTAGAACTAAACCAGGGCTAACCTCTGAACCAGTGCTAACCTAGGTCAAAAGTAACAATAAACAGGTTTAACGACTAGTATAAACTAAGTCTAAACCATGGCTAAACCAGGGCTATAATTAGGTGTAATCTATATCTATAAAGTACTATATATATCTAAGTACTGTACCCAAGACTAAATCATGTCTAAACCAGGACTAAACCAGATCTAAAGCAGTTCATATATCAGTGTGTATGTTTCAGCCTTTTTACAGGAACCCCTTCTCTTTATCTAAACAGGTTAAAAGGCTGGATATGAAGTACTCTGCCACACTCATCCACTGTGTTGATAAGCCAAGTAAGTATTGTATATTATGGCTTTTATCTGATTCCATTTTCCATTACTTAAAATGGGGGAGAGAGCTTACTGTTAACTGTTATCTACCATTGCTTCGTTTTCGTTTGAATTCATGTTTTGGCCTCGTCTGCAGAGTGTACCTCGTCACAACATAAAAGTCTGACAAACGTACTAAACATTCCTAGAGTTCAACTTATTGACCCCAAAAACCAGACAGAAACAGAAATGAATAATTGTAAGGGCATTGAGTTATACAGGACACATCTCCATCTGTTTTAAGATGAACTATACTTTTTTTGCCCACATCTTTATCTCATGCTTTTATACTGTGTGTTTTAATTTAAGGCTCCATTCATATTTTCCACTATTAAATATTTTTAATTACAGGGCATTTATATAGGCATAGCATCAGATAGTCAGGCGTAATGTATAAGTAAAAATATGTGAACAATCCAACCAGATAGACTGAAAAAAGAATGTAGTTTTAGTCCTATTGTTTTTTCTGTTGTTTTCCCTGCACCAGGACAGAGTATCAAATACTACAGTATATATACATCGGGCAGCTATAGCTAAGAGGCGGTTCGATTCTTGATCATATGACACTTGTGTAAGACTGTGGTGATATATTTTGAGTGGTAATCAAAGAGGCTTCTTGTTTAGTAAGGCTGCCACAGGACACTCCTCTTCTAAGGAAAGCCTTCAAGGGTGGAAAAACAAAAGCATTCACTGTTACCCAATAATGTACTGAGAAATAGCTTAATAAAGAAACCCATACAGTATCAACAATGAGTTGTAAGATTTATCAAAACCTACATTCTTAGTTGTTGTTTTTTATATATAATAGCACATATAAAAGTACAGATAGTTACTATTATCACAAAAATGATTTACTCAGGTGAAAGTTTTAAAGTGTCCCTGGGCAAGACACTTAACCCACATTTTCTATGAATGAATGTGGTTGTGTGATTGGTGTTTGGTGGTGGTCGGAGGGGCCGTAGGCGCAGAATGGCAGCCACGCCGCTGTCAGTGTGCCCCAGGGCAGCTGTGGCTACACAAGTAGCTTACCACCAATGGGTGTGACTGTGGAGTGAATGAATAATGCAATGGTAAAGCGTCTTTGAGTCTTGAAAAAAGCACTATAAAAAACATGCATTATTATGTATTATTATTACTTGAAGTAAAAAGGTGCCTGATATTTAGGTATTGTCTGTTTACATTGAAGCCACAGAAAAACTAATGACCAAAGTACTTGTGTAGTGGAGTAAAAGTACATGATCTAAAATGTATCACCTTGATGAGCTCTTTGTTCTCTGTTCATTTTTTTAATGTACTTTTTAATGTATTTTTGCTTTGTTAAAATTCACCATTGCTTCATAGTATTAAACCCAGTTGTCTCATTGAAAATCATGACGTATTTTCTCCACAGGCTCACCCTCAGCTTCAGGAACCTCTTTTGATCTGATCTGGATTGTTGTGCTGGTTGGGGTTCTGCTCGCTGTCATCATTCTGACCACTTTGGTGCTGCACATCTGGTTAACTGGTGCGTGGGAAATGATTATTTACAGTATTTACACTTTTCAATCATCAACAGTGTGTTGTCAAAACAGCTCAGTGAGATGTGTCTTTTGTTCCACTGATGTTTATTTTTATGTAAATACTCCCTCTTTTCTTGAATTGGGCATTGTTTTCTATTTGATGTGATGCCGGATGTCAAAATAATTATTTTGATAGCTTCATTCTGCATTGGGTATTATATTATACTAAATGGATGCTTATAGACATCCATATAGTTTTTTCAAAATTAGATAGTGCAGCTTTACTCTATGTAAGTGGTCATTGCAGAGGTGTGGTGTGGTATGGCTGCCACATTCCCATCCGTCTGCCCCAAGAGCAGCGGTGGCTATAGAGGTCGCTATCCACCACCAGCGAGTGAGTGTGGAGTGGAATGAAATGTACTCAATTGTAATGTATATCCGTCTAAACGGTAACCCTAATATTGTATGTATTTCAGTTCGTGGCCCTAACAGTCTTGCCCCTTCATTACAAAGTGAAGCCTTCATCCCCGACTCCCCCCAGTGTCGGAACAATGAGAAGGCCATCCTACTGCCTAACTGACCGTCTCAGAGTCTACAGGATCAAAGCATTATTCTCAATACTCCCACCATGTTACAAATGTGATATGTTCTCTGTCTATGCAATGGATGTATTTTTATTATTTCATATAAATGTAGCTGTGTGTGAAATTCCATATGTTATTAACAGTTTGGTGTTTGGTGAGTATTGTAATTTTAACTTATACTGTATTAACTCAGTTTGCAGCTGCTGATGTATTTTCTATGTGGATGTAAAGTTCTATTTTCAATAAAAAATAAAAAAATAAAATAAAACATTTGTTTTTGATTGATTGATGGTTTTATTGAATCTCCTAATAATAATAAACAAATCATCTTAGGATTGAAGCCAGTCACACTCCTCAATGTATTTCTCCACAAGTTTTTAATGAAGCATTTTGTTGTACTGGATACTCCTCATGTTATTCTTTAATATTAGCATCTGAAACTAAATTATTGCACGCAGCATCTAATTTCATTCAAGATAGTCTCGGATATGCACCATCCTCTGTGGTCAGAGTACGAGCTGCTTCCACCTGGGTGGAGGAACACGATGCCCCTGATGAAGACCAAAAGAGCCAGCACCTCCTTTGTCCCACGCAGTAACAAACTCAGCTGAGACTTTATTGTGTTATGCATCAGTTTGGCCTTTAAACTATACAGATATAAGGGGGTATTTAAATGTCAGTCCCTATAAATAAAGAATACATTAAGGATTATTATTTTTAATGATTAGTAAAATAAAAGATTGAACATTTAACTTCTGAACGAAATGACCATTCCACAACCTGATTCTATAGTATACAGAGTGCCCACACATACTGGTTTACATTAAACATTAGTTATAGTGTACCTGTGAGATTAGATTTACTGTGTTATCGAAAGTGCTCATGCATACCCAGGCCCTAAAGTTTTCTCAGAGAGCCTTCAGCAGATGACGTGGCTTCCTCCACCCCCCCCAGAAGGACGAGTATAATAAAAAAAAACTAGATTTCACTGTTAGTTTTCAGTTGTTCACAGGGCAGACACTTTTTGTATTTTGTAACATCCCATGACCTTGTGATCTTATGTGTGCTCTGTCATAAATCTTCACTGAACTTTAACAAGAATCCTTCTACATCCATTCTACAAACAGTGGCGCAGTGGGTATAAGTAGTCGACGGTTCGAATCTGCCGTTGTTTTCCTGGGCAAGACATTTGAATGTGAATGTGTGACTATAGTAGTGGTCACGAGTAGAATGGCAGCCACCCTTCCACCACCGAGTCTGACTGAGGAGTGAATGAATAATGCATGAAATTGTAAAACTGTCTTTGAGTGTCTAGGAAAAAAATATGACATTATGACTGTCTTCCATTTGAGAGAGTCACATTTCCAGACTGTCATCCATAACACTCTCCCAGACAACAATGAATTTAAAGTCTTTGTTTGCAAAATGTATCATTCAAGGCCTGTTTATGAATAACCCAGTGGTTTTGCAGATTTTACCCACGCAATCTGACCGAACTTGTGGGTGTATAATTTGCCTTTATATCACCTGCACTATACTGTACTTGTGTGTTTGTTATACAGTTCTGGTCTGGTGAGTAGATCTCTGAAATGAAGGAAATAGTAGTGTTTAAAACAACCTTTACCTTTTACCTTTTAGTATAAAATGCTATCTCTTTTTTACATATTCAAATAATGTTGTGCAAACTTATGAAGTATCGGTAATGAAACAGTGCTCTATTTGTTGGGCTGTTGACGTAGTAGGTCTGTTTGGTTGCGTACAGATAAATCTTTCCAGGCTTCTGGACACTCCAGAGGCGCATATTTCCTTGTGAATTTTAACTCTGCAGTAACTAAACATGCAAAACATCACACAAAAGCAAATAACCAACTAATCTTTAATGGTGTTTTTGCATTTCTCTCAATAAAAATGTAAAATAGGCAAAGTGGGGACTGCATATATTTAGATTCACTGCAAAACCTGCATCATATATGTTATCAGTTCTCAATGTGTGTTCAGCAGAGAAAACTTCCTCGTGGACTAAAAGGGATGTTCGTTTGCATGTGAATTATACTTCCAGGTATAGAAGAGCCGCTTCTAATATCAGGGAGTTTTGGTGATTTATGGGGGTAGGAAATTAGTCAAACTGATGATGCATGGTTTGACGTCATTAACTGTGACTAAGCAACTAAACAGTTATCGGTGGTGTGTGACTAGTAACATCTGACCAGCTCAATTTTAGATCATTTACTTAATGCTTGTAAAGTCTTTCCCATTGTGTTGAAACTGATTTTATTATGATTTATTATGCCATATGAATAAGCACAATAGCAAAGAATTATTTCTTTGGCTTGGTAACACTTACAGTATCGACACCCAAAGACACTTTTTTTTACAATTGCATTATTAATTCACTCCATACACTGGTGGTGGTAAGCTACTTGTGCATTTTGCGCCTATGGCCCCTATGACTACCACCAAACGCCAATGACACAATCACATTCATTCATAGGCAAAGTGTCTTGCCCAGGGACAGAACTACAGCGTCTCGAACCGGCGACTCGAACCGGCGACTCAAACTGGCGACTCGACCCGGTGACTCAAACCGGAGACTCAACTTGAAATGACTTGTACTTGCAATGATATTGTCAAACGTGTCACTGTTGCCTTAACGTAAGGTTCTGGGTTCGTTTTCAGGCCTTTTGAGTGGAGTTTGCATGTTCTCCTCCTTTTTTATGGTCACCCTCAAAACATGCAATACAATAGACTTATCCTCACACGAGGTCCGAGGCAGCATTCACACATTGGTTTCCCCTGCAGCATTTTGAAAAGGAGGCCACAAAAATCTTAGGCAAATACATTGAAGGGGTAAGTGTTTACTGTAAATGCTCCTGTGCAAGTAAATGAGTCTTTTAATATCCGGTAGTAAATCAAAACCAATTACACGTGGTAACAGCTATGAGAAACCATTCAAATATAATGAAATCAGTTTTATTACTTTCTGTTTCTGTTCCTACGGTAGCGCTCATTCTCCATGAAGCATATCAAATTAATAAACTGTTGTCTCATTGTTTCCATGTCACAATTCTTGACCCTATGAGGCTACCATAGGGCATCATAACATGGTATAGAATTGTCAATTAATTTTGATTATTTAGCACCAGATGTCACCCAAAAATATGTGCCTGCTCTCTACAAACCAGGCCTGTGCTGTCGTCCACGACAGCAAGGTGTATATCGGCAAAAAGGCCCCATACGTCTGCCCCATAGGTCTGCCCCATACGTCTGCCCCATATGTCTGCCACAACTATCACGAACTGGAACCTTAATCAGACATTGTGTGATTTCTAAGGGGTTTTATATTGTTAACGAGCAATTAAGAGGCCTCGCCCCTAAACCATGACAAACATTTTGATTTGTCTGGATGTTTGTGAAGAATGTTTTTGCCAAATTTTGTAAAATTCCCTAAAACTACATTCTTCTTTCAGTCTATAGGGGACAATATAGAGGTAACTGCCATCATATTAGTCAGATGTGTTCAGGGCCGGGGGGTAATTAGGTATTTCAGGTTTGATCCTAATCGGGCAAAGTATGTTCAAGTTAGAGGCTATCAAATATACCTGACCTCCCAATTTCAATTCAAAATGGCCGACTTCCTGTTTGTTGTAGGGTGGGGTCATAATAATATTTTATGTTGGGTACACTGTAGAGAATCACTGTACCAAGTTTCATTGCTCTCTGCCAAAGTAAGTGTGTCCAG
>JAVQKC010011892.1:0-12777 GCA_036025475.1 Philypnodon macrostomus
ATACAGTTCGGCGTCTTTATGGTATGCACCTGTGTGCAAATGTTGAAACTGATCCGGCAATTCGTTTTTGAGTTATCGCGTTCACAGCTAGGATCTGCGGACGCGGACGCGGGCGCGGGCGCGGACGCGGGCGCGGACGAACACCGACGTGATTCCATAATATCGGCGACACGCTGTTTTCGCCGATATAATAACTGCTTTAAAATGTCTAAGACATAGGACTGCTAGTCAGACTACAAAGATAATTGACCTTAGAGCTGCACAAATTTGAAGAAATATTTAATTGCAATTTTTATAACAAATATTGTGATGGTGATTATATTTGCAATATTGTTTTTATATCCAAGATTTATGTCTTGGAGCTTGAACGAAGACTAAAATAATAACTGTTAAGCTTCCACAAGAATCACATGCCCTTACGTTTGTAGAGGTTGAACCTACAAGGTAATAATACAGCGTTGTATATCATCGTAATTACCAATAATATATAAATACCGTTGCAAAATTAATATCATGATAATATTGTGATTAATATTGTGGATATTTAATGTTACACACCACATTTTTATTTCCTTTTTT
This sequence comes from Philypnodon macrostomus, assembly GCA_036025475.1. Taxonomy (NCBI): domain Eukaryota; kingdom Metazoa; phylum Chordata; class Actinopteri; order Gobiiformes; family Eleotridae; genus Philypnodon; species Philypnodon macrostomus. The sequence continues at coordinate 580 of JAVQKC010011892.1, forward strand.
TAATTAATTGAAAAGTTTTTAAAACATTGTAAGTGTTGTCAAAAATTTTTATATTAAGTAAATATTTGGTTCAATTAGTAGATAATGGGCCAATTAATCGCAATATATCGCAGTCATATTGTGGTAGTGTTAAACACAAAAACACACTCACTTCTGTACTGGGGGACTTCATGGACACCAATAGCTGTACTTGGTGGGACATAACAGTGCAGTCTTGTGTTGGAGCCATGTCATTAACTCTCATATAAACCTAATAACGTAATTATTTATTTTTTAAGACAACACTGACAAATACTGACTTCTTTAAGGGTCAGCTGTTTTTTTTTTTTATAATTTGTTCAATAGTCCAAGAGTACAGCATACCAGAAGTCATCTGAAAAAAATTACTACGAGACGCTCTGTGGACTGTATTAGTTTTTTGTTTTAGAGCCAAGGCCATGTTTTTTTTTTAAATCATTCACACACTTTCACTGTACAGGAACGCTCTGATTAGTCGATAAATCCTATGTTTATCAAGAACTAGAATGTATCAGGAATAATGTGAGGGAGCTGATGTATTATTTCAAAATTCTCCACTTATTCACATTTTAGTTCAAAGAATTAACAGCCAACTCCAGACCACTACTTGTTATTCTGATACTTCCTAGTTTGTGTATGTACTTCCTGGTTTGTGTGAGACTGAGATGGAGGGAAGAGAAACTTTTCAAAGTTAAGATTTTTTTTTTTACCCGCAGTTTCACAAAATCAGGTAGTGCAGCTTATAAACTATAAAAACATCTACATTGAAGTGATAGTGGTTACAAGCTTGTTCTGATGGTGTGTTTTCCCCTTCACGTGACTCTGCCTCAGGACTGCTACAGGATCCAGGAGGCAAGCAAAGACATCCAGAGAGCTCCCACAGCCAAGACCAGCCTTTTAATTACTTCTGAATGTGTTGAAACAGATGCAAACAGGAGCAGCTCTGTGATGTGGGCCAAGCTCAGGCCTGGAGGCTACTGCTGGGAACACCATCCCTCCTCACAACAGCACACGGTGTAAACAAGTCATAGGGAGCATAATATATCATTTTAAAACGTACTTCAGACATCATACAATCTTATAACTTTGTAAAACAAGAGACAAATCGTGATGGCCTTCGTGCTGTACAGTTTGGGCACAGCTACACTAGATTTCCACTGCTGTCTCCTGACAGACAAAACACATGGAGCGCTAATAATTGAAAAGCTAAACATAGGTCACATGACAGGAAGAACAGATTACCTTTCACACACTGATTTGATCTGGAAAATACAATGTGCTGATGGTCAGTGGGCTGAAAATGGGTCTTCTATGTAATACACATTAGGGCTGCACAATGTATGGCAAAATGAAGTTGCAATATCAGCAAACACAATCTAAATATATCGCAATTTAATCTGAGATGCTGGTTATTAGAGCCTAGAGAAAACATGTGACTAAAGTAAATTTAAAAGTCAAATTAAGTCATAATTTCTTTCATTTAGTTTTACGTTGGCCTTATAGTTTAAGCTGTTTTAAGGACTAGATAAAGGAACTAAATATATTATCATTTTAAACATGGTAATTGAATATCAAATGTTTATCACATATGGTGCAGCCCTAATACACATGCCCATTTGAAATCATTTAAAAGATTGTAGCTTGAGTATTGCCATACTCCACTGGTTGTATGTGTTGTGAGATATAATCTGAACATTTTATTGTTTCATATTACAGAATCATAGTGATCTTCCAAACTTTTTTACTCCCTCCTTTATATGAACTCTATCATTTATGTACATGCAACTCAAACAATAGTAAGTTCAACTCTATATTTCAACCTATAAGGGTCGGTGATATGGTAAAAATAGAATATGACGATTTTATTAAGATCAGGAACACAATTTAGATTTTTATCACAATTTGAATTTATTTTGTATTTTTTGTCTTACACAGAAGTCTTAATACTATTTATTTTTCTTTTGTATTAATATGAACACTGGCAGCGCATACATGAATGCACTGTATCACAATCTTCCCACATTAGCAGATTGTCATAACTTACAATAACAACAACATTTTTGGTCACACTTTATTTTACATAGCCCTGAACTACATTGTATCTACATCATTAAGTACAATGTAATACACTCTGTAACAAACTGTAATAACATGTAACTATATTGTACATACAGAATGGATAAGGTTAGGGTTTTGTACAATGTCGTTATTACAGTTTGTTACACAGTGTATTACATTGTACTTAACTAGGCCTGTGCTGTTGTCCCCAACAGCAAGGTGTATATCGGCGAAACGGCCACATACGTCTGCCCCATATGTCTGCCACAACTGTCACCAACGGGCACCTTGATCAGACATTGTGTAATTTCTAAGGGTTTTAATATTGTTAATGAGAAATTAAGAGGCCCCGCCCCCAAACCATGACAAACATGGGAAGGGTCTAATTGGCTTTTTTGATTTGTCTGGATGTTTGTGAAGAATATTTTTGCCAAATTTTGAAAATTCCCTAATTCTTCTTTCAGTCTATAGGGGGCGCTATAGAGGTAACTGCCATCATATTAGTCAGATGTGTTCAGGGCCGGGGGGTCATTAGGTATTTCAGGTTAGATGCGGACGAACACTGACGGGATTCCATAATACGCTGTTTTCGCCGATATAAATATACATATTAAATTTAATATTAATGGATGTTTATTTTAATATTACATCAGCTAATACATCAGGTAATACATCAGTTAATACATCAGGTAATGCATCAGTTACTACATCAGGTAATACATCAGTTAATACATCAGGTAATACATCAGTTAATACATCAGATAATACATCAGTTAATACATCAGGTAATACATCAGTTAATACATCAGGTAATACATCAGTTACTACATCAGGTAATACATCAGTTACTACATCAGGTAATACATCAGTTAATACATCAGATAATACTTCAGATAATACTTAGTTTATATCGTCTACTGGCCCAGTGGTAATGTTACGTTCAAATTAGACGTTAGCCTAACTGCATATGTGTCCAGTGATGTTTTAATAACTTTGAAATGCTGGCATAGCACTGACAGGTAGTGGACGTTTTGTGGTAATTCGGGGTAAATGATGACTCCAGCTCTCTGACATGTCACTGGGGTCCCTGCGGCCATGCTCCTCTCATCCTTCACGGCCCTATAGTGCATATGTCTTGTACCTTTTCTTCTTTACTCGTCCCTAATCCCCTAATGGCCCCACACGGTTATTTCCCCGAGGGCCGCCGAGCGCACACACGGCGACAGGAATGCATTAAATTCAAGTGTTGTTGACTCACGCCCAATGGAAAGCAATAACCTGCGCCTGGTCATTTTTTTCAGCCATTTTTTCTTTGATTTTCGAAGGTTGATCAGAATGCCTTTCAGTGCTAGTGTGATTATGTCCCGTTTAACAGGGGAATTAGGAGAATTAGACATATCAGCGTAGCAGCATGTCTCGACAAGATGAAAAACAGTAGCAGTGGGAGGCAGCATAAAGACAGACAGCGAGCTTTACGGTTTTAATATGAACTACTGTAGCCTGGAAGAATTTAGTGGATGATTTAGATATTTTGAATTTTAGTAGTGCTTTGTGTGAGAGAAAAGAAATAGGTGACGTCAGATCAGTTTTGCCTGGAAAATATGTACGTTATCTAGAAAATGGATGCAGTAACATAGGAAATTATGTTAGGATGAAAGGATATCATGACGATTCAAAAAGTCAGTTTATCAAAGATCAAAATACCAGCCATCCCATTGAAAATCCTATTTGCGAGCTATGTGAGTTTTTTAAGTCATTGCATATATAACTTATACAGCTAATGGTGTGGAAACTAAATGTATTCCCAACAGCATGTGCGTAGTTCATATAAACCATCATTTTTGAGCAACCCAAATATTAGAAAATCATCAAAAGTCTACTACTCACAAGACATGGACCAAGAACACATGATTCATTTTTCTGGTGTGGATTTGAAACTCCAGATCTAGGCCAATGCCAATGGCTTTTGTAGATGGCAGCTGTTTTGTAGATTCAGATGTTTTTAAGGACCAGTAACAATGGGTTGAACTACCTCAGTTAGAAATGCATACAACAAATCAGTGAAAGAGCGTATTGCATAACCCAATGCAATTTGGACAAACACTTACAAACAAAAATGCAAGTTAAAAAGTGGAATTTTGAGTGGAAATTGCTGTGACGGGAAGGAATCCCAGACCCATTCGACAGAGAAGTGAATAGTTATGTCTATGTTTTAGTTTTTCATATTAGCTTTCTGTTCAGTTGGAGTTATGATGGACATCTCCTTGAGTTTCTATATTACCAGACAATTATTTATGTTGAACTGACAACTGTTTGAGTGAGTGGGCGGTCCCTGGTACCATTCCAGGCTCCAGGTGTCCCCTCAGGATCCTCCCACACTGTGTGTCTCCACAGGGAGCCCCTCAATGAAATGCTGCACATCAGCTCTGTGCTTAATCTGATTTGGACCAACTTAATTACCACAATCAGAAGAGCAGCCTTCCAGCCGCCGGTGTAGGACAGTTCATTAAAGACCCTCTACCGCCCTGTTACCTCGACAACTCCATTGGGATCGATGTAATGTGTTTTTGCTTATGAAGAGAAAGGAAAGCGAAAAGGACAAACTAATTGAGCCTGTCCAATTATTATTCTGATAGCCCAGTGGTCCCCTCAGTGGCCCCAACGCAGACATCCTACCTACCTGTGCACTTATAGTATTCACATTGTTTTCAGAACACCATTTTCCTTAGAAATGTTCTGCAAAAGCAGCCTATGTTTTAAATAGGAGCTAATGTGCAGCCTTCATAACCTTGGACAGCTTGCAACTTGCTGCAGAAACAGCACCATGGACAGCGCCGTATATCCATACACAGACACAGTAAATGCACACAACACAACTAAATAAATGCATGTTTATTATTTTGAATAGCCATTGACCATTGACCAGTGCATCATTGGAAATATATTATACCAAACTCAACGTTATTCATTGAAATGAAAAAGCTAATTAAGTAATGGAAGAACTTAACATCTGTACAGAAAAAAAATATTGACAACAAATATATTTAATCAACAATGTCAATGTCTAGCACCTTAAACAGTTATGTTACATGTACAGTTTATGAATTTCACTTTTACCAATGCCTGGAAAATATGTTATTGAATATAATTAATTTCTATCTCACAAACCTGTCTGTACATCAATGGACCTTACCAAAAAAAAAAACGTATTGGAGATCGAGCAGCCCCATATTTAAACAGTAAAACCACATCATTCTCTCAATAGACTCTGACAGCAGGTATAATTGAATTTCACAGTCTTCCTCCTTTTACAAACTCGTAAATAGTCCTTGCGCCTGTAGCGTTAGAATAAACACAGCTAATATGTTGTCGCTTGTGCAGTAATTACAAGCCAATCTGCAGAGTCTGGACCCTTTTCACTTTTAATTGCTCTACTCTGTCCGATCCATCCCCACTCTCACTACCAAGGGCCGCCCCTCCATCCTAGACTGCCGTTTGAAGAATTAGCCGTGCAAACGTGTGCCCTAATTGGCTGTCACCATGGCGATGGAAAATTTGAGGGCACTTCCTCCATATAATCATGTTTACACACACACGCCGGGTGCCAGGCTGCTGAGGCTTGTCTCTATCGAGCTTGTTTAGAGAGTAATTTACTGTAAAATTGCCTATGATAGTCAGTCACAGAGAAGGAACGGCAGAGAACCCAGCTCAGCGTAAAGTGGCTGTTGTTGAGGCACACTGACTTAGAGAGCAGGAGAGGGCTTTTATTATGTCTGTTCATTTAGAAGAGGTGGTTCTAATGGAGTACTGTATCATCAGGTGAACCTCATTATCAGCTTTATTTGCCATATTGGATTATAACCAATGATTCAGAAGTAAACGAAAAGAACTCAGAAATACCTGTCCTCACCAAGACATGAACCCAAACCATGGCCATTAGTTTAGGGGTAAATGCTCTATAAATGTAAGCATAAAGCTGTCAAACTTTAAACATTTTAGCAAAATACCACAGTCAATTTATGAATTACCTCTGTTTTATATGATATGGGGAAAATAAAGTTTTCTATTGACCACCAACATGGTCCCTATTTTTCAATGGTAAAGAGAAAGCGCCCAGACCTGAAGTTTGTTTTAGTTCTGGTGTAAATGCTCTTGACAAATATAGTCAAGAAAAAAATCTATTTGGTAAATTGTAACCCTTTCCAGAAAAAAATCGTTATCTTGCAAAAAACACACACAAACCTAAAACATCACCTCTTTGGCAGGACTCAAAATAAACACTGTATTATCATCAAAAGCAACTGCTTGTAATCAGAGGTGTTTAGCAGACCAAAGATGCACATTTTCAGGACTTCACAGGGCTTTTGTAATATCATTTCTTGTAAGCGGATATCTCTTTTATCTTCTATGACACTAATTGAACGAGCTAACATTCATTCACACTGAACAAATGAGGAGTAGCGTTTACCAAGGGAAAGACATCCTATCATTTCCATGTCAATGCTGCCCTTCAGCTGATAACAGACCTCAATGGAACCCAATCAAGAGGGCTCCTTCAAACACCCGCCACACATTATATCTCATTTTAAGGGAATTTGGGAGAGGTTTCAGACATATTTTCTAGTAATGGCATCTTCTTTTGGAAACAGTGCAGTGGTGAGGGCAGCTCACTCAGGAACACATTCCTTATTTACCAGCCTGTTAATTCCCATTCCCAGCACAGCTAGAAACTAGGGGGCGGGGGCACTTGAAAAGTCTGCACACTGTGAAGTAGACCTGACATTTTTCTCCTCTAATTGTGTTTTCGTCTCATTTTGCAGGACGGTGTGTGCGTTTTTTATTTGTTGCTTTGTGTGTGGGTGGGGGCGAGCAACAAAAACAGTATTTACAATTTGTGTGTGTGTTGTGTGCGCATTCAGGCATATTTATTCATCTTTCTGTACAAAAACAGTGTGTATGTTTTTGCCAATTAGGCACTCAATGACAGGACATGTGGTGAAGCAGCTAGCCGGACTATTCATGGATCAGCAGTTATGGAAGGAAATTTCAAAATACCAACTGGATGCACACACAAACACGCAAAGGCAATGAGCTTGAGTCATTTTATATGTGGATCATTTCTTATATGGAGTAAGAGGAGCTGCCTGTCTATGTGTCCACACGTCCTCTGGTTGACATATGTTCAACCTGCTTTTAACTGGCATATGTTTAGACACACACAAAAGTCAATGTAGTAAAGAAATGACCAATCAGAGAAACACAGCATGACTTAGTCCAGGACCCAAAGGTCAGTCGTGGAGAGGTTAGTTCTGATGTTCAGCTTATTTGAACCCTTAATAGTAAAAAATATGTAAAATAATAACTATAAAAATAAAGAATATTTATAAAAGTCTATGGGCACTTAATGATTTTTCATAAATGCTAATTGTCAGAGAAGTCACTAAAGAACGATAGAACACACAATATTTTTTTATAAACAAATAGCCTTAACATTTTTAAAAACAAAATTATGCAACATGTATAACGTATATCTATACCACACTGACATGTACAATTATATAATAACAGTCTACAAATGTAATTCTTATAAATATATATTTTTTACTTTACTAGCTGTAGCCTTTGCCCGACACAGATGACCTCTAAATCCTCACTGTGGTTTGTGATTCCTTTCTGACCAAAAACTCTCTCAACAAATTAGGCAACACACAGAGTTTGAACAAAATGGCCAACAGCAACAAAGTTCATTGTGTGTTGTCAACAAGTGCCAAGTGCAGAAGTGAAGAGAGATCAGGCCAGGTCTCACCAATCCAACCCCAAACAGAGCCTATACCTGCTGAGAGGGTCTGAACTATACTCATCATGGTTCAGTTGTTCTTTTGCTCAGATAAAGTTAAAAGTTGCTGTGAGTGAAAGAGTGAGCGAGTGGTGGGGTCAGAAACGCAAGGTGACAGATATTTGTCTAACACCAGTATAGTCAGAGCTGTTTTTAGTGGAACAACTGATACCAGAATATGCTTTAATATCATCAAAACGTTGACACATAATGGAAAATTAGAATCAGATTTCCATATTGCACTGGTCTGCACAGAGTAGTAAAAATAAGCCACATGAATTCAATATGGAGATCCAAAATAGTTTTAAGGACATGTTTCAGCACAAACTTTCAGCGGGACAGCTTGTCATTTTGGCAAGTTAGTTTAGAGGAAGTAGAGAAATTTCCTTTGTCAAACGCCCAAACAACAAGAAACAAAAAGGTCACATCTGGTTTTTACAAGCCATATGTTAACAAGGATAATCTTCTACCATGTGCATTGTTTTAGATTAAATGGAAGGGTTCTGCACAAAGAAAATCATATACTGTGAGCGTGATATAACGTCAACCCACTGGACACATCAGTTATGTCCTCTGTTGTCTGCTGAAGCCATATAACGGTCTCTGTTTTTGACCCAATGCAATGGGGTTCGTCTCCACATCTTAAGCCAATATCCTGGTTAGAAGGTACTTGGCTGGAAGATTAGTCTGTTTTAGATTGATGGGGAAAACGATAGTGAACACAGAGAAAACCCACACAGACAACAGAGCACACACAAAAGCCTAAGACAAGACAATAATGTGATGCAAAATGACTCCACAAGTAGTCCACAGAGCCACTCAAAATGATGTCAATATGAATCACAATTTGTAACAGAGCAGTATTCAGGTTTTAACAATGGTGTATCTAAGAAATGAACTCTGGGTGTTGTTCATATTAAATGATATCTTTGCTTCATAAATAAGCAAAAGTATAATGTTTTGCAAAAGACAAACAGATTGAATAACATGTAAGTAATATTTTTGAGTTTTATGGTTAGTTTAGGGTTGTTGATTAGATTTAAAGTGGGTAAGAGTTGGCCCTACAACCAGAGGGTCACTGGTTCAAATCCCCACGTGAGCGCATTGCCTACGAATGTGGTTGTGTGATTGCTGTTTGGTGGAGTTAGGAGAGACTGGCAACACATTCCCCAGTGTTGATAATGCAATGTAGGTGTTTAGATACAAAGTCATATTGTTTATATACACTAACAAAACGCTGTGAGGTCAAATTTAAATTACACTGTTGTTTAAGATTTACTCAGAACATTATTAAAATCGAAAATTCTATATTTCATTTCTTGTATATGTAGCCAGGCATTTCTCTTCCAGGCTCCTGTCAATGTAGAGATGGACGATTGTTGTGGACGCAAAATTACGAACATCTTCTGACAGCTTCCTTGGTTGAGGTCAGCCCCGTTCCATCCCCACACACAAATGCAGTTTTCAGTGGCATTTTGCCCATACCTTCTCAGGACTGACCCAAAGCCCTTTTCTGGCTCCACTAAACCTTCCATCAATGTCTGCAGCCACAAGACTCCTACAGCTGACCAGAGCTGTTTATTAAGCTATTTTATTCAAGCTATTGTCAATTATTGTCAATTATTCTTTGAAATCTTTGACAATAATGCTGCTGCAATGTTGCACCATGCAGCAGTAACTTTAGATATTTAATGTTCCTCTTTGTGTGAGGTGAGTGATGTGCTTTGGTTCTCAATAAAGGCTGGGCAGAGCAGGCAGCTGTCCAAGCCACACACCTGCTGGACACTGTACAAAACACATTAGTCTAGTGAATGTATGAAGCTCCTCCACTGTGCTCCTCTTTACACTCTTCTATTGTCTAACCCACCACATGTTATTTTAAACACTGAGAAATTGTTTACCATTTTAAAATATGTGTTTTCAAAGCTATCAACAACAAGCCTTTTAGAAAAACATATTAAACATAGAGAAAAAAAACTATATCTTTACAAAAAACATTGAAAATCACACAGAAATTATTGAATACATTAATTTACTAATTCAACAATTTCTGGTTTGGATATGTCATGTCAGTCGTTCCTTTGCACTTCAGCTACCTTCAAATACTCACTTTACGATGGGAGGCATCCCATATTGTGTAGGACCTTGAAGAGCAGAGTGCTGAGAGTATCACTCTGGCTTTTGCCAGGTCATATCTGGACAATAATCAAATAGTATTAGCTTGGCTGCAAGAGCCACTGTGAGAGTTGTGTTTAAATGAAGTGGACCTTTCCCATTTACTCCATCTTCCATCAAAACTACAACTACCAACCAACACCAACACCTTAAATGCCAGGCCACACGAAAGTAGAACCACTCTAATCCTTGTATCAAATAAGTAAATTTACTGTGTTCTGGGATTGAGAAATGTGGTGGCTCTATAATGATGATGATGTAATATATATATTATATTAGAAGTGTTGTCTCTCTGAGATTATCTGTCATTGCCTTACTGTCTATTCTCTGTCTTTCTACCGGTCTGAAACCAACCAGACATAAAGGAGGAAGAAAAAAATCAGGGGTTGAAAATACTAAAGGATGCATGAGGCTTGAATAGTCAGTGGTTCAATTGTAACACAGTTGTGTTTGTTTACATACCACACAAGAACGATGAATGACAGTAGCTTCAAAAATTGATCCATGGTCTCTACACAGTTTAACCTTTGATAAAGTTCTGATTATCAAAGGTTATCTATTTGGTTGCATTTGCATCCTTGATGAGCTCAGTGGTGGTACAGAATAATAATTATCTTTTGTCTTGCCAAACAAAAGTTAGCTGGATAGCCTCAGGCCTAACAAATACAACTGTTCAGTGTATATATGTTTATGAAGGGATCCAAACAAAAGGGCACGCACAATATGGCAGATGAACAACACTACAACAAATAACCCTGAATTGTGTTAATAGTAGCAATGCAAAGCAATGAGACCAAATGAAAACAATATAATGGTGAAAAAAGAGAAGCACTTTAGATGCGTGCAGTGTGCAAGTCCTGCATAATAAATCGCCAGCTCAAATAAAAACAAAGGAGACTATTAATAATGGTACCAAGGAAAAATAATATTACATAAACAATCTGAAAGCAGTCCAAAAAAAAGTCAGTGTGTGCAAATATGTCAAAGTTACCTTTGGTTCTCCCTAAACCAGTACATTTTGGATCATTGGTCAATTTAGATTTTTTTGAGACAGCGCTTTCAGGAAATGTGAACGTTTATCTTAATTGTCTACACACTAACGGTACTCAAAGAGACCTTACACTTTTTCTTGAAAATAGCACATAGATATACAGGACATGTCGTTCTTCCACCTATCAGGTTTGATTGTTATGCAGTGTGTGTCCTGCCTGCTACCCCCGGTGGTGGTTTTCACGTGGGCTCCTCACTGAACTGTGTGTTTACAACAGTACGCAGCAGCTCACCACGTGTTTGTGTGTGAACTATTCCCCTGACTGCTGTCGCTCACAGACACACAGGTTCACTCTCACACAGAGTACTCACCGAGCCAAAAGCCATAATGTTCATACATTAAATACAACACTGTCCCTTCAAAAATAAGATGCTGGTTATCCTGTAAATGTGCTAGTATTTGGTTAGTATATTTATTACAATGAACAGAACAATATCTACCTCATTAAGTACAATGTAATACACTGTGTAACAAATTGTAATAACGCGTTTCTTGTACCTTGTACCTAACCCTGACCCCAACCCCAACCCTAACCTTAACCAGTCTTTATGTACAATGTAGTTACACGTTTGTTACACAGTGTATTACATTGTACTTAATGAGGTAGATACAATGTAGTTAAGGAATATGTAAAATAAAATGTGATAAATAAAAGATTTTGAAGACAACCAAAATGTGCATTATGTGAGTCATCTATGAGACTCAGAATATTAGCATTAGGGCAAGATTTAACAACTGACTGAACATGTGTCCCTATAATCCAATATATAGATGATTAAAAACTAACAGTGGGCCTGAGTTGGTGATATAGCAGAGGCCCATACAGAATGTACTGCAGAAAAGTGTCATTGTTCATTATGTGGTGATCTCTGCTCTGTATTCTCTATCTATATCTGTGTGCTGTGGTCTCACACCTGCACTCCCCCGTCAACTCAGCTCATAACACCAAGTCAACACAATCCTGCTTTACACACACACCCACACACACACACACACACACACACACAGCCTCATTTCATTTAGAGGAAATATTGATAAAAAAGACTGACCATGAATTGTT